>OZ005740.1:293482170-293769670 GCA_963930735.1 Dioctria linearis | reverse complement strand
AAATACCTACCTATCAAAAATTAATTTGGAACATTTAAGATAAAACTTTTTCTAGAATAAAGAAAAGTAGACTACATTTAAGCAATTCTATTCTTACGATATACTTTTTATTTCTGTATGAAAATATTATCATAATCGGAGATTATTTAGAAAGTATATTTTAAGTAATATCTAATTTTCTAATGTTAATCTAATTATTCTATATTCAGTTTGAATAGGACGAAACTATTTGTTTTCTTACATGCAGGAAATATCCGCTAAGCTCAAAGTTACACCTAGTTTTCCATGTGGTATGAACATGGTACAGAGCTCATTCTCAGTAAAAATTTCTCCTAGTATATTATCGTTTAACTTGAATTCGTCAGCATCCATCACTATCTTCTAAATTAATATCGTTATAATCATGCTACCGGAAGGGAATACAACTATTATTTTATTACTTTTCGTGTTAAATTCAATTAAATTTACTTAATGGTGTTCTAGTATTATCAAACGAAATCGCTAAAAACGAATTGAATAAGCTTTCTATCTTTTTCAGCAAATCTGCTCAGTACCTTTTCTTCTGTAATTTTTTTTAACAATGGCACTCTCAATGTTGAGCAGTGACATGTGAGAGAATCGTTGTTGAAGCATTGTGCTTCTAAGCCACGTTTTTATCCGCCTCATAGCAGAAAAATTTCTCTCACATTCGGCTGAGCTCACTGGGACTAATATTGCCGCTTTAAAAAGTTTATATTCTGCTTTAATATTTTTCTCAAATTTTCAGCATTCATCTCGTAATTTTTTAATTTAAGCTTATTTATCATGACCATCGCTTCAGTTTCTAAGACTGTATAAATTTTTAAAATTTTTTTATAATTACTGATAAATTTAAGAAATTTGTCATCATATTTACAAGAAAATTGAGGAATTTTCAAGAAATAACCTCTATTTTTAGAAGAGGAATCGTCCTAGTGCTCTCTCAGAGGTAAACCCTGGGGAACAAGTGTGAGTATCAATAAGTTTAGCCAAGTATTCTATGTATTGAACAATTTCTTCCTCTGGCGGTTTCGTAAGTGGTTAATGAATATCTCCAAATGTAAGAGATTGACGATAGGGCACATACATTGCTGGCTGGTTTCCGAGTGAGGCGATCATTCTGAGTGTTTTTTTTAAGGGGGAAATGTAGGAGATACTCGTATGGGAATAGGCATATCTGTAGATATAGATACCTACAGCATAGATGCGTTTAATTAATTTGATGGCGCTTTAATAGATGTATGCTTGCGGTTTATTATTAGTAATGAATGCCGCTTATTGCGTGTGGCTTCATTACAAAATCACTTTTCGCAAATTTGGAACCACCTCAGATGTAGGCACAGCTCACTCTTATATCATTTCGTTATGCTTTCAATGTAATGTCCTCATGCACAAATTTTGGATCGTAATTTTCTGGGGAGGACACCGGTGCCGTTTCGGGATCACTGGTGTGGGCCGTGCCCACCTGTGCCTCTACCTAGCTACGCGCATATGTGTTCTCTACGTCGACGTGTTCTCTACGTCGACGTGTTCTCAGGCAGTGTCCAAATATATAATAAAACAGGAAGGAGTTGCCCGATTGTTCTCATTTTCGACATGTATTTGCAATTCTTATGAAAACGCCGTGTACTAAATTTCAGCTTTCCACGTTGAAGCGTACTTAGGCAGTTTTTCACCATCTATAATGTCGAAAACTATCCTATCTTACAAGCTGGAACCAACCAAACACATTCACAAAATTTCATTGATATCGGTTGGGCGATTTCGGAGATTAGCGAGTACGAACACAGTGATACTTCATTTTTATATATTAAGATCAATATAATTTAGAACAAACAATTTACTTACGATCATAGAACTCCCCGGCATGATGAAGCGATCCAGCGTCCGATAAGCATCTGTATTAGGATATCATCTTAAAATTAGACCATCTCTTCATTTCATATAAAAAATGTCTGTTAGATATACCTTAAGAAACAAAATCTGGCAATTTCAATATAGTTAGTAATTAATTACACGCTCAATATTCGTTGTGAATTAGATACATATGTATGTAAATTATCAGGAACTCTACGAAAATTTCTAATAAAATATCCATTCATAACAAAAAAATCGGTTGAAGAATTAGTTTTGTAAAATTTCAGTATACAGCTCGATTGTACGTTCACTAATTGATTTTAAACCCAAAATACATGCGTATATGTATCTATATATATATGTACTTATACATATATTATTGGTAGTAAGATCATTCTAATTACTCGTGAAGGATTAGATTAGTAAAATGTAAGATATCTATGTGGGCATCGGCAGCTCTACAAGAGTTCCTTGTAACTCTTCGTGAAGAATTAACTTAACAAAATTTCAGTCTACGAATATCAGCGAATTTCAGCAAACCAATTATAATTTCATTTTAATGTTTATTTGAACCTTATTACTATATGCGATTGGACAAAATTTAAAACCATAATATGTTGTCATATAATTTTCTTAAGAACGACATTCAATTACTACAATCATATTTACCAAATCAATCCATATGAGTTCTATCTGCTAGCAAATATCGTATTTGTATAGAAATGATAATAACAAGATATTCCCAGTTTAGTTCATTATCCGCGAGATCAAGAACAACTAAAATTCTTCTGCAATTCCCTGTGGTGTGGAGTTAGCGATTCGTCGAAGATTATGCCCTTGTTGTTATGCTATTTTTTCGGTCACAAATATTATTGACGCCCAGATCATTTTAGTCACTTAAGCACGGACATGTTACCGCAACTATCAGAAGAAAATTAATTCCTCAGAATGTGACAACGAAATGATTATTTGCGAATGTAATTATTAAATAAGAGAATTAACTGTAATTTGTAATAACCTACCTTAGCGATGCCAATAATTCGTGAACTGCAGGGATCGCTTCAGATGTCCGGCGACTACCAATTGTTTTGCTGCAAAATTTGGCGGATCGATACTCAACGCAGTTAATATCGAAGTCTCTGAAAGCTTCCTTTTGTTTTTTTTCTAGGTGTTCTTCACTTCCTTTCGTACTAATAAATTGCAACCACTATGTAAGACACTTTAGGCCTTAATAGATGCCAGAAACTTAACGACATGGCGACTTTTCGTGACAGCACTTTTCCCGGCCTCTTTCTTCTGTGGCTGCCCACAATTCTGTTAGTCAGCTGTTAGTCGGATAGTCAGGTGGAGCTTGGTAGCATAGCGCATTGTGTAAGAATGTGACTACAAAACTGTCAGTCCGATGTCATTCGCACAGTCAGGTGGAACTTGGTAGCATACTGCACCATGTAGGCTGCGACCATAATACTAACTACGTCTATGCGTCAGATTCCAGACACAAATTTTCACAAAATAGAACGTAAATACCAGTTTCAGCTTTGAAATCTCACAAGCAAAGTACAAAATGGCCAAACAAATTATATAATACCTCCCTCACCCATATACATAAAGTAGCTTTTGGTTACGCTCTTGAACACACATTTAATACACCATGCCTACTCCATGCCTGCCCGAAGGGTATAAACATCATATTATAAAATGTCAAAATCTGTAATGGAGTAGAAACTAGACCTACCCGAGCCCTGCTTCACAGCAGAGGGCCTTTGCCGACCTCAACATTAGCCCTTGTGAAACTTCTTCTCATATATTTTACATGAACTGTCAAAATTCGGCTGAGTTAATTGCCAAGAGCGTACAAACTGTGATAGTTAAAATTTAGTCAGGTGTGGTCTTTTCGCATTACATCCATGTAGAAAAAATGTTTTTGTCATATGATTCCTCGTTTTTGTTATTAACTCAACACAAATCTCTTCATCTATATTGAATGCAAACAAATCTTTAATTTAATTAATGATTTTTTATGTCATCCGGAAAAGTTGAAAATTCCTTAAATTCTCCGTTTCAATTCATTTCATTTCGATTTATTTCAGCGTAATGGCTTCAAATGAGCGAATGTGTCATATAAGCAGTTTTGGAATTTAAACGAATCGATTCTAAACGGCGTAAGTGCGTTTTCCCCTTTATTCTGCACAGCTCAGTATATGTATTAAGTCTGTTTAAAGGGCTGCTCCAAGTTACTCTAGAGCAGTAGACAGTGGAAATTTTTGTTCATTAAAATAATAAAGTATGCTCTAAAGTAAAGCGTAGTTTGCTGATCAAGCGAAAATATCGTTACCTATACAAAATCTTTGTAAAAAAAACTATGAGCGAAAAGAGGCACGGAAATTTTGGTTTTAGATTTTGTAAAGTAGTATGCTGTTTCAGAGAAAAATTTATGTTTCGGTGATGGAATGCAGATGGAGCTAATATGAAGTGGAGACATTTTTCCGCAGCGATTTATATAATCCAGACATTTATTTCGCACCGAAAAGTTGAAAGATTGATCACTGATAACGTTTGATGTTTGGCGCTTTGGCACATATAACCAATTTGTGTTATTTAGTTTGTGATTTTATGCAAAATAAGAGATGCTTCAATTACTATTTCATCACAACATTTTTTAAAACGTTTTCCGTGTAGAATCGTATAGCCTGAAGACCACTGAAAAAAATTGCGAAAGATCTGCTGAATTTTTCCTTACAAAATGATTCACTGAACAGTAAATCTATTCTACTGCACCTTTCGTAAAAAACGTAATAAGGTCTGGAATCGTTCAATTTAATACCTTTAGGAACCCAAGCCGTAACTAGCCTTCGCTCCAATTTAGGTCGTGGCTGTTGAAACCTATAGAGAAAACAGGAAGCACGGATACCTGTACCTGACGTCGCCATGCTCGGGGCGTTTGAAGCAGGACAGAGCCTATTCATGTAAACGCGATGGAAGCTTTGTTTTAATTGAATACAGCTGCCAACGGCTCTTTGATAAGCCTTCGATGTAAAGACGGCTTCTTAGAATATTATCGGCGTGGCATGGCAAAGCAAACATTTAAACAAACAATTGTAACTCGTAATTGGAGAAATTCATCGAAACTGCACAACTGCGAACAAGTCATTGTGCACTGCTGTTTTGAGTGTTATTACATTTAAAAAAACAACAGATTAATTTTTAAATATATATTTTTTTATTATTTCATAAAATGTAATACTTTTTATAGAATACTTAGCCCAAACGTTAAACAAAAACAAAACAAATCTGTAGATTGGGAAAGTATCAATCAGTATTCTAGGGAATTTGATTGGTCGGTCTGTTTTGCTTCAAGGCATGTTGATGAATGTACATTTGAATTTAGTACAATTCTAATTCTTGGGCATGCATGACTACATTTAGTATTTATACAGCAGATCTTAACAAGAGCAAAATTGCTCTTGGTTTAACAATAAGTGCAACCAAGCAATGAAAGCGAAATAGGCTGCTTTTCGCACCAATCAGTTGCATCCATGTCCAGAGCTGAAACACAATCGAAAGAGAAAAATTTCTTATTAACCAGAATATTAGAATCTTGGGAAGACGCAAAGGCAGCAAAGGTTCCTGGTCCCTGGTTCAAACCATCAGTAGCAACTTCAACAGTTCCTCTATTCCATTACTACTTTACAATGAAGTGACTGGTGACTCTTTGAATAAAACTAATATTTAGACTCTTAGATTCACTTCAAATTTTCCTTTTCCACTCACTACATATCTCCCTTGTGGAAGTGTACAAGATCCAATACACATCCGTGCGAGAGATGTGGTCAAACGGAGATACACGTCTCCATAGCTGCAGCTCCTGATAGTTTAAAGTCCCCGTTGAACAGAAGATGTGCCTAATTCATGGCTAAAGCTCTGCGAAAACTAATCTACTTGTCTTATAAGACAGGAAAATTTTAAATTGCTTGGAAACTAGCTTACATTCAGCGATCACTCAAATTATCGACTAATTGGAATTACTTCGATTCTCTGAAAGGTTTTTGAATCCATCATCAGCTCCAAATTAATGAAGTATCTAGAAACTAATCAAACCCTCAACAATCATCAATATGGCTTTCCTTTTTCTAACTTTTCTTATGGAACGTTGAAACCGTAGTCCTCACAATTTTGGTGAGTCCAAAATCCTTCCCTAGGTATTTCAAAGGCTTTTGATAGTGTCTGGCACTCAGCCATTTTAGCCAAACTTAGCACTTGGCCTTTCCCGCCCTCTTCTATTATAGATGTAAAGATTGTAAAGTGTTTTATCTGGTTGCTTAAGTCGGATTTTCATTAATGATCTACTTTCCTTACTTTCAATCCCATCGATTGTTTTCCCGATCACAGTACCCTTAATTTCGCTTACTCCTTTGACACTCTTATGGGCCACAAAGGAAATGCAACGTCTGTCAAACCAGATTGCATGATTGGATCCTTGAATAACCACCTTGATAATGTCCTCGCTTCGATCAAACCGAATTGCATCGAATTCATTACATCTAAGTTCCAAATCTGTTCCATCTCTTTAAGAGAAGATCATAATTTTTCCACTCCCATTTATTTTGATGGAGCACTGCGTGATGATACGCCATCCTTATGCATTCTTAGCATTAATATTAACAGTAAGTTAAGCTGAACAGATCACAACTTCCCTGTTGCCAAATAAACATAAACATGTCTTGGATTTCTGAAAAGATTTAAGAAATATTTCTGCCCATAGATTCTACCGCTCCTTTACAGGTCCTACATCAGACCTAGCATGGAATACAATTTCCATATATAGGCCGGTGCTGGTCGCAGAACCTTACCTTTATTGGATATTGTCCAAAATAGTGCCTTCAGCTCATTGGCGAGGTGGAAAAAGCTTGTCATATTGACTCACTAGAAGCCGAGCACCACCGCAATGTTGGTTGCCTTTCCCTCCTATATTGCTACATGCATGGTCAATGTTCTGATGAAATGTTTAGTCTGATCCCTGATACCTCCTAAGCTTGGCTTAATAATATTGAAAACGAAAGAAGTCACACTTTCTTCGTCGCAGTGACGAATTTATTTACGTAACGTATAAGGTATGTGTTAAATCATTCTTTCTAATATCAAATTGTTAAAATGGCTGAAAACATATGAGATAAGCATCACTGCATTGTGCCTTTATATAAACATAAAAATATACATATATGTATGCATAGTAAGTAGTAGCTACTAGCTTAGATTCTATCCAATCAGTCTGCACAATTATCTGTTATCGGATCTATAATAAGTCAGTTGTCGTTCATCTGCTCATCATTTAGCACATGCCAAAGCCAAGCTCTACGTAACCACGCCGTCGCCTTTTATTGCTGTAAATTTTAGTTTTCTTTAGAAAGAATAAAACAGTGATTTGAACTTAAATGCACAGTGTTTTTATTTAAGATTTGGAAACTTATCTCGAATTTCCTTTTGTGGTAAACTGAGCCATCGAACATTGGTCCTTCGAGCCGGATATCATATTCGCAAAAATATTTCGCGAATAAATTAATTTGCAAAGTGGCTTGAGCTCGGCTATTGTGCTACATGCACAACAACTTATCAGCAAGCTACACGTTTCCTAACGGGCAACCCAAACCGCTACGCTTTATCATATAAATCTGAAAAGCAGCAACTCGAAGTCGGTTGTCTAATTTTGTTTTGTGAATTGCAGTAAATGATGACGCCAACTCAAAGCAATGAAATTACCTTTCTTAAAAATCAGCGTTCTGGAATTAAAGGAAGAGTAACCTGCTTTAAAAACAAATTCAAAAAGGAAAGGTCAGAATTGAGCGCGGATGAATTGCAGTCCATGTTGAACTGGTGGCAAGTAGTGTACACAAAATTCGATGATTGTCAAACGGAGATTGAAAGGCAAGACACAAGTGAATTTTGTAGTGATCAACATAATAGTTTCGATGATGAATATGGTGCTCTAGAATCTCTAATCATTTGTGAAATACCCAAATGTTACAAACCTATGTTAGTGAAACAATCATCATCTACTGGTGATACGACCATATCAAACAATAGTCCTATAATTAAGCTATCCGAAATTCCCTTGCCAAAATTCGACGGCGATTATTCTTCCGCCATTCTTTTTTTGACATGATACATGGAAATCAAGATCTTAGTGATTCATCGAAAATGCATTATTTACTTGCGGATCTTCGTAAAGGCAGTGCTTGGCAATATGTCGATGCATTCCCATCAAACGGTGAAAACTATAAAAAAGCTTGGAAAGCTTTAATAGAAGAAAGAAAGAACCACTACGCTGTTGTCATCGTCAGTCAGATGTCAAAAATGCGGCCAACTGCACTGGTTATACAAATGCAAACAATTCCTCAATCTTTCCATGGACGACAGGTATTCATTTGTAAATAAATATAATTTGTGCAATAATTGCTTACATAGGCATGAGTCTAAATCTATTTGCAAGTACGGAAGCTGCCGAATATGTAAACAAAAGCACCACACTTTGTTACACCGCGAATTGAGAGCACCCTCAATTCCTATCAAAACATCACGTCCGCATACATCTTCTTCAATCAACGGTGAGAGCCTGGGAGGTAATGGTACAATTTCATGCTCATTCGTCGATGAACATGATCACTGTACTCTGCCAACTAAGGCAGAATGCCAGGTACTGCTAGGGACAGCTATTATACGCATATATGACACTACAGAGACTAGTCATCTGTGTCGAGCACTAATCGACAGTGCCTCAAAATCAAATTACATGACTGAAAGATTACGTCAACATCTATGTTTACAACAGCAGTTCTCTTTAACGCAAGTAGAAGAACTCAAAAATACTAAATCAGGATCGACTCAAAAGGTCATCACTTCAATTGGCTTTCGCAACTCCACATTCGAGACACAAATAGAGTTTTTAATCGTGCCCAAGATTGTTGGTTATCTTTCACAACATCGCATTCAACGCATCGAAAACCTATGTGGTATAGAACTAGCAGACCCTGAATATAATATACCAGGTAATGTAGACATTTTATTTGGCCCCTCACGTTACAGTGACATAGTGACCGGTGAACGTCAAATAATAAATCGGAATTTTCCTCCTTTGCTTGGTTCCGTATTTGGCTTCTTGATTATAGGAGAGATTCCTTACAATACATTTGCAAAATTATTTTGGTTAACAAGTACTCTCCAAGACTTGCACAGTTAAATTGAAGTCTTCTGACAATTAGAAAATATTGACAACACTCAACCACTCACACCAGAGGAAAGGATGTGTGAAAAACATTTTTTATGGAATGTGAAACGAGACTGCAATGGACGTTATTCTGTTGCACTTCCAACTCGCACAAATTATACTAAACTTGGCAAATCAGCTGAGATTTCGAAGCGACACTTTATTCAGCAAGAGAAGTGGTTGCATCAGCAGCCAGAAATAAGACAGATGTACATCAAATTCATGGAGGAGTATTTGCAGCTGCATCATATGGAACCAGTTCATAATATTGATCATTCTGGTTTGGATAACAATATAGCATTCTACTTCCCACATCATTCCGTTCTCAAGCCTACAAGTACAACTACTAAGCTAAGAGTTGCATTCAATGGTTCATCAAAAAGCTCATCAGGGCTTTCGCTTAATGACGTCCTCATGGTCGGGCCAACAGTGCAAAGGGATCTGTTTTCTGTGGTTCTTCGTTTCCGTCGACATCAGTATGCTATGACTGCCGATATTACTGAAATGTATAGGAAAATTAATGTACACAAGAATCAACGAGATCTACAACGAATCTGGTGGTGGTCTGTCTAGCTCAGAGGACCCACTTAAATGTTATCGTTTAAACACCGTGAAATACGGTACTGCTAGTGCAGCATTTTTGGCCACACGCTGTCTTAAACAGCTGGCACGCGATGAGCAAGACTCCTTTCTAAGCGCTTCTCATGTCGTCATCAATGACTTCTACGTTGACGACCTACTTACGGGTGCTGCAACAATTGAAGAAGCTCAACAACTCAAGACAGAGCTTACTAGTCTTCTAGCTCGAGGTGGATTTGAGCTTTGCAAATGGGCTTCAAGTGATCCACGAGTACTTCAATCAAGCCACTCTAAACCAATGAATGAAGATGAAGAGCAAACATTTACTCTAGGACTACAATGGCAACCAAGCGATGATAAATTCCTGATTTCAATCGGGCAATCCGAAAACAAACCTCCAATTACAAAACGCAAGGTCCTCTCGTCAATTGCAAAACTCTATGATCCCTTGGGATTTTGTCCTCCTGCAATGTTCTTAGCAAAATCTTTCATGCAACACCTTTGGACTCTTACTGAATTAAATTGGGATGATGAGCTTCCAGATTCCTTGCAAACAAAATGGATCGAGTATAAAGGTCAAATGGATTCATTTAAGTCTCTTAAAATACCGAGATGTGTCTCTCCAGTTGCTTCCTGCGATATAACTTCAATCGAGATTCACGGTTTCGGGGATGCTTCAGAGCTTGGATATGGTTGCTGTGTATACATCAGAACAACAGACGTGTACAAACAAAAATGTGTACGTCTTCTCTGCGCAAAATCACGCATTGCTCCGCTTCGCCGACAAACAATTCCTCGCTTCGAGCTTTTCGCAGCATTACTTCTCGCTCAGCTAATGAAAAAGGTAATTTCTGCAATGGATATAAATTTTACTAGCGTATATTTCTGGTCAGATTCACAAATAACTCTGATGAGACTGAAATCGCAATCAAGTCATTTTACCACCTTAGTTGCAAATAGAATATCACAAGTTCAAGAACTATCATCGCCTGATGACTGGCACTACGTTGCTAGCGAAGACAACCCAGCAGACATTCTATCTCGCGGACTTATGCCAGCGGATTCAGGTTCGTGCAATATATGGTGGAATGGGCCGTCCTTTCTTAAGTTTGCCATAAGCACTTGGCCCTCACCCCCTGAAAGCAAACTCGACATCACTGCTCTGGATTATCGAGTGCCAAAAATTACTCTTACGGCTACCAAGAGACTTCAGCTACCAACCGACATCATCGATCAAGTCTGAGATTTCAACAAACTACTTCGGTTTGCCTCGATTTGACGAAGATTTCTTAAAAACAGAATACCTGAAAGCGATCGCCATACAACTGGTCCCATATCCGCTGAGGAGCTAGAGGAGTCACTAATTGGTCTCACAAGGTGTGTACAAGATCAAGCATTTATTGAAGAAATTCGGAGTCTAAACGCTGGCAAGCAAATAAAGTCCAGCAAAATTCTTTCGCTGGATCCCTTTGTAGATAAAGAAGGCAACTTAAGAGTTGGAGGCCATTTACGCAATGCTAGCATCTCATACAACCAAAAGCATCCGCTGCTTCTTCCAGCAAGTCATACTTTCACCAAACGCTGGACCTCAAGCGCTTTTGTACATGATTAGGCAACGCTTTTGGATTGTCAACGGTCGTAATATTTGCAGAAAGGTTGTTAACAACTGTCTCTTCTGTGTGCGCATGAGAGCACGTATGACGTAACAAATCATGGGACAACTTCCGCAAAATCGCGTTGAAATAACCAGGCCATTCATAAACGTACGAGTGGACTTCTGTGGACCTTTCAACGTCTCTTATCCTTTTCGCTCTAAAATAGTGACCATAGTTTATATTGCACTCTACATCTGGTTCGCAACAAAGGCAGTACATTTGTAAATTGTACATGATCTCTCAACTGCTACATTCATTGCTTCACTTCGAAGATTTATATCGCGTCGTATCGTAGACCATCGAACATTTATTGCGATAATGCCACGAACTTCATTGGTGCGCAACGAGAACTCCGTAAACTATATGAAGAAATTCAATGATCGCATGCTGCTGATCAGATTTATCGTGCGTGTACTGCAGAAAGCATCCAATTTCATTTTATACCTCCCCGATCTCCGCATTTTGGTGGATTGTGGGAGTCTGCTATCAAGTCAGCTAAAAGACATCTTTCTGCAGCTGTCAGATCATCACAGTTCACTACCGAAGAGCTTCTGACCGTGATAGCACAATGCGAGGCATGCATGAATTCAAGGCCTATTACGATCATGTCATCAAATCCATCCGACCTAACTGCGTTGACACCAGGTCATATTATTATTGGATCTCCCCTAACAGCACTCGCTGATCGCAACTTCATGGACTCAAATACAAATCTTCTGAGACGTTGGCAGCGCATGCAGCAAACAACCCAAATATTCTGGAAAAGATGGTCCAGCGAATACTTGGGTGAGCTCCAGAAACGCACAAAATAGACATGTACCAAAGACAAAGTTCGTGTTGGAAGACTTGTCGTTCTGAAAGATGAAAATCTTCCCCCACTCAAGTGGGTTTTGGGAGGAATTGTGAATGTCCTTCCTGGACAAGATGATATCATAAGAGTTGTCACTATAGCAACCGCTTTCAAAGATTTGTCTGCTTCCAGAAATTGAGGACGAATCATCATTTAAACTATAATTAAATTACAAACGCTCTAAATTTGAAATGAATTATTGTTTTTAAATTTCAATTTTTTTTTTGTAAATCTTGCTATTTCAAGGCGGCGGGTATGTTAAATCATTCTTTCTAATATCAAGTTGTTAAAATAGCTGAAAAAATAATGAGATAAGCATATATGTATGCATAGCAAGTAGTAGGTACTAGTTTAGATTCTATCCAATCAGTCTGCACAATTATCTGTTATCGGATCTATAATAAGTCAGTTGTCGTTCATCTGCTCATCATTTAGCACACGCCAAAGCCAAGCTCTACGTAACCACGACGTCGCCTTTTATTGCTGTAAATTTTAGTTTTCTTTAGAAAGAATAAAACAGTGATTTGAACTTAAATGCACAGTGTTTTTATTTAAGATTTGGAAACTTATCTCTAATTTCCTTTTGTGGTAAACTGAGCCATCGAACAGTATGTATTGCATCTGTTCTGTGACTGCAATTTTAAATAAATGTAAATTTTTAATTCATGTATTTTACAAAGATGCAATTTATGGTGATTCGTGAATTTGAATAAAATAAGTTTCCCTGGTTTTACTAACTAAAATGGATGTTTGGGAAGTTTTACACTTCCACCATTTACAAACCAACACAACATGAATAATCTAACATCCCCTTTTGTGGTGGCAAAGAACCTTGAGCAACTTTCTTCGTTGCGAGTGGTAGCCACATTATTCAGCTCGTATCTTTTAAATGATAAATTTTGTGCATTTGACATTTTCGAGTGGTAGCGAGCGTCTCCAAACTGTTGATCAATTTTCAGCATGTACCATTTTTAAACCATAGAGTTGCAACCCCCCTCACAAGAATCCTGGGTCCGCCAGTGACCCAGAATGCAAGCGAAATTTTCGCTCGTTCAGCGACTTAAACTGGATGGCAGTGAACATAAGTAACAATTGTCAAAAAGTGATTTTGTTGACATTTTGAATAAAATAAAATTCAGTTTTCCTAATGTAGCGATTCTCTATAGATACCTATATACATACTATATAAGCCGAATCACTTTATATTTTTATATTTATTAAGCACTTCATCAAAGTTCTGATTACTGAGTTTACAAAAGTATACATAACAATGTAATGACAGAAGGTATGCATAACAAAATAATAAAAAGAAAAGTGACTCTAACTAAGCTGATCTTTTATTTGACGTTTTGAAAGATGAAAGTCAATGCAATCAAACTGACGGTTAAAGAGACGAGACAATAGCTAGCCATACACGATGGGATTTGCGTGCGAGCAATCTGGTCCAAGATTCTTTCCGGAAAACTCGCATGATTACATGGCGTGGGCTAAAAAGCTCGGTCGTAACACACGGTAGACTCTTTTCGAATTTAAAGCCTGTATAATTTAGAGCTTTCACGTGAAATTGACAGTTTCATATAAATTTGTGCATTCGGGAGTGGCGTGCTGTCGTCTCAAAAATTTCGACGTTTGAAACGACACTCCTATACCTATTTGACAGTAAACTTTTTAAAGAGTATTTAAATACGGAATGGCTAACAAAAAAGAACTAGCAATTATTTTTGCTCTCATGTATATAGCGAATGAAATAACGAATGAAAAGAGAAGAGACGTTTGTGGCAAAAGAATACAATTAAGATACCGATTTAGTGATATTCGGCTCTTAAGAGAACTACAGGACAGTAGTCCTCATGACTTGTACAATTATTTGAGAATGTTATCCAAGCTATCAGTTGCCTCTTCATATTCCGATAACCGATAACATATCATAATACCAAAGTGATGATAGCCTTCATTCGCTGAATTTGCACTTCTGTTTGATTTTTTCATTTTATTTAACTCTTTTCTAAACGATTCTCTCAATGATTGATTTTTTTTTATACTTTCACGGTTAGTTTTAGAATCATACTGCTTGCAAAACTCAAGTAATTCATCATACTCTCTATTTTTGAGATTTCGATTCTTGTACTCATTAGCCTTCACTTTCCATAAAGCTGAATGTTTTCTATATATGTATATCAATAAAATTAACCAACACATCATTTGAAATGCACCGTAGATCTGACATATCGTAATCTAAATAGCACGACCTACTTCAAGTAACCAACTCCAACTGACAAGATTGCGCGCGGGTAAAATCTTATGTGTGTGCTTGAAGAGGAGAGGAAAACTGTCGATACCATGCACATGATTGCACGCGGGTAATCGTGGCGTCTCATGTCGTCCACACACATAAGAGTAATCATATGGAAACTGGGAATGCAAAGGATTGCTCGCACGCAAATCCCATCGTGTATGGCTAGCTATTGATGAAATCGGCTCGTGCATGCCATAGTTTGTACTATGCTGGGGAACATCGAAGAAGTCGTAGTTCCTCAAGGAGCGCACAGAAACAGATATATTAAGAGTATTTAAAAGCTCAGCCGAATTTATCACTCCCTGTATACACTGAAACACAAAAACAACTCTGGAAGTTTTTCGTCTATTCTCGAGAGAATCTAATGGAAAGAGTTTAAGCCTGTCGACATATGGAGGTAGAATAATAGGCTTATCCCATTGAAGCCCACACAGGGCAAAACGAACGAATCTCCGCTGCACAGCCTCGATGCGATTTACGTATGCAGCATAGAAGGGAGACCAGATCGGACTGGCATACACCAAGCACCATAGACCATAGTAGAGGAGATAGTACTCCTGCATGAGGACTCACCAGATAGCTGCGTTCTTATTATCCTGTTGGAACGTATAGCCTGACTTAGTGGATGCTCCTGCAGCGCTCCGTCTCTGATTTGCCCTTCCACTATTTTCTCCATTACCTTAAGAGTCAGGCTAATGGGCCGATCTGACCTGGGCTGGGCTTCAGGTTTACCTCCTGCCTTCGGTATATATTTCACCTTTATATTCCGCCATGCTTTGGGATATATCCCCATGGCAAAAACTTGCTCTAAAGGTTTTGATCAGGATTGGCATGAGTTCCTCCCGTTCTTTTTGTAGCAGAGCGGGGAAGAGAATTAGTTAATGGCCCATTTAATTGAGTGTGGTGTGCAAATTCTTGGTAGCGGTGCTCCAGTCATCTCTCCTGGGACGATAACCGTCCGCCACACAGGGACCCTTGTGGTTCGCTTCAGCCTCACTAACTATAGATCCTGGAAAATGTTTCTGTGCAAAATCCTCCAGAGTTTCCTTTCCTGCTCTGGTGCAGCTACCATCATCTTTTTCTAAGAGTCCGAAAGTGTTAGAGGGTCCTTTTGACAGGATCTTGTGGATTCAAGCACAGACAGGTGTTTCGTTAATACCTTCTGTGAATTTCCGCCATGATCGCCTTTTGGATCTCTTGATTTCCCGGTTATATTCGGTTAGGCCTTGTTTGTGTTCATTCAGTTCGATGTTCTTTCGCTTTGTTGCATAGCCTGCGTTCCTTTGCCCTGAGTTTGGAAAGCTGGTTATTCCACCAGGAGACATTTCGATTTGTCGCCCTTTGCTTCAGAGGGAGTTCTCGTAGTATGAGTATATCACAGCTTTTTGAATGCCACTGACGGCTATTTCAATACCTTCTCTTGTTTTAACAGAGTGGATCGATTCGTTTAGGCTTTCTGCTAGCTGCCTTTTGTATGCGTGCCAGTTTCTGTGCCTAGGAACACGATATGTCAATGTATCAGTAGAATGAGATACAATGTCAAATTTTATTTGTTTGTGATCTGACATTGAGAAATATATATGAAATACCATTTCAACGATCAAATTTGCACTTATAGGTGAATATTGACCAGAAAATTACATACGGGTATTCATCTAGGGTATAATAAGAATTGGTCTTAGAGCGATTCTAGCTGTTATACTTTGTTTTTTATATTAATTTTAAATTTCCTTGATTTTTTGTAATTTTTTATTTTTTGTAAATGTAGGTATTGACAAGCTTACATATGCGACTCACTAATTTCTATGATGATACTTCTATATATACCCTTTTGTTTACAGATTTTATATATATTTATGTATTCTACGACAACTTATTCGTACACAGTGTCTGTGAGTGTATTTTTTATTTTTATTGACTACTATTTATGCTACTGCTCAATTTAAATTCTCATCGTTTTTCCAAACTTTCTATTGTATTCCGTATTCCGTGGATTTTCGAGGAAGTACAACAATTGTAGAACAATTCATCGTTTCATTCAGCGCACTGATGCCATTTCGGTCATTATGGGTCACATGCAAGTACTTTTCTTTTTATCGAATTTCTCTCTAAACTTTCACAAAAACAATTTCTAGAAATCCCTTGGCATCACCCATATTCATGTTGATCGTGGAATTATTATCAGCAGGATTTACATTAGTTATATCAACGAATGATGTACTCAAGGATCTGGTTATAAATGTAAACTGCGAGCAATTGTCCCGGTTTTAATGAGCTATACTTCGAACAAAAAGTTTACAACGGAAACATCATCTTGATGTTAATCGAGTTTGTAATTTTGGCACTTTCATTTCGAGTCTAGAAATTAGAGAACGGAAAGTCCTCGCGAAGTCGATGATTGCCTGTTTCTGATTTCTCTGGCTTTCTTTGTAATTACTCATTTGTTTTAACTTGCTCATTCTGAGAGCTAATTAGCCTTATTTTTGGCATAATCAGGTTACGTTTCGAACATTCATGATGGTAAAATTGGCTACTTTTAATATATCGGCTAAGTAAATAATGATTGATTTTCATCATAGTCCATTTATTTTTTATCGGTCAAATAATCTAGACAATATCATTTCTTCGACATTGTTTTCTCTACCAAGTCGTACTCGGTTGTATTCATGTCCGCACCATTTTTCTCAATAATATCGTGGAGTTCTTGTGTAGTCAATTCTCAATTCAATTCTTTCTGCAGTCTTCACTTTTTTGTAAGAGGGAAAATGTCTTGCACAGCTCTAAATAATAAACGTTTCGTTGCTGTTTTAAATGCATGAAAATACATTTTTTTGATGGATAGTTGTAGCGATTAGTCGTATGTAAAAATCCAATCCTATCTCAGAAGAATACCCTTACCTCCATTTCAATCTTACTTAAAAACACTTTACATATTAAATTTCTCTTTCAGAAAAAGGTTTTTCTGACAGTAGTGACGTCAAAATTAATTCGGCTATGATCACACCAACACTGCTCTTACAGAAAAGTTCCAATATTTTTATAATCCATATTCTAAGCCAAAGGCAAATGTTTGGATATATGTATTTCGGAACATCTGATGACGGACGAGTGAAATATCTATGCCTCACCTCAAATTTCTGCCAAGTGTTAGAACACATGTACCGTATCTTGATCTCTTTTCTCAGCACCATATATGTACCTACCTACGTAAAACTCGAGATAAGGAGATAACTAACCAGTTTGTCGTGACAATGGGATGATTGTGCTATACTACTTAAGTGTTTATTTACTGTCCTTCTCCTGAAAAACAACTTAGAAAAGAAAAACAGATTCCTCGAATTTAAAGACTTCTAATTTATTAACCGCCGAAGGTAAAAAAATTGTTGTTTATATTTATTGGAAACTTCGGGGTGTCTGCTTTGAATAGGCCTTTAATTATGAACATACGGTTCATATTTAGTAGCCTATCTAATTAATGAAAGCACGGGGAAAAGAGTTTATTGTGAGCTTTCTTGAAAACTGTGAATCTGATCCACAAATACCTAGTAAGTTTTTTCAAGGATATTAATTAAGGAATCCCATGCTCCGAGTCTTGGATACCCTAAATACTTATCAATATAATTAATTTTGTTTACTTTTTCGATGGAATTGAATAAATACATATATTACGATATAGGCTCGTAGATGCAATCGAGCAGCTCAACGACAATTGAAACTCCGTCATTTTTTCGATTTCAAAATATGCAACATGTTTCGTAGGTAAAAATGTCATATTATGCCAAACATTTCCTATTCATTGGATGCCTTATGAAAATCTTTACCTTTCGTGGACTGATTTGTAATTTTTGCCCGTAAATACGTCTATACAATCTACAGAAGTTAGAATTAAGAAACATTTTAAATCGCATAAATCATAAGCCTATTGAGGTGTAAACTGTACACCAAAATCTTACTCTTGACTAGATAGAAGCGAGCTTTATCCATCGATTAACGAAGGAGCAATTTCGAAAAGCCAACAAGGGTCCTATAACTGTTAATTTGTTCCATACTTACCCATCCCCCCGTGTGAATCTCCGACGTGCCACAAAGTTTCTAATTAAGGGAAGATCATAAAATTTACTCCCTGCAAAGCACCAAAATTGACATAACATCAGCCAGCTAATTATTTCTATCCATATATATATAGGATGGGACTAAGGGGAGCGGGAGCATGAGATGAAAGCAACGTGCTCACTTTCTCTATTTTTCAAGAACTTACTTACGCTTTGCACTATCATAAAATTTTCCTATCTCCACTACAACCTGTTCCGACCTTCCTCGCCAGCTAGTCGGGCTTTAAGAGAGGAGCAGAACAAGTTTGAAAAGTTGAAACGGCAAACACCATAATAGCGACATATAAGAAATCAGAGTTCACCACAACAAGGAAAGGACATAAAAAGGATATTCGTGTACTTCCTTGCGTTAATGCGTTTTCCTAATTTCTCCTTTATTGGTCCTTAGTGGGATACATATGAGCACCGAACGCTTACGGGACTCCATTCAGAGTACGCAGATCTATTTACAGTGCTGCTCGACTTTTCTTTTAATCTCTAGACGAGTCTGGAACTACATTTGTATGTAACTCTATGCGTGATCAACCTGGAGGATTTGAGGAAAAAAGGTATTCAGGGGTTGTTAATTCATCCGTTTCTTTCAGAACAAATCACATAACAAAGTTGGCATATTCCTGGTCAGTGTCTGACACCATCCTTAATAGCAGGATAACCAAATCAAATTCACTTGTATACTTACTCCCCCTAGCTTTAGATGGAAGCGTCGTTCTCATGAAGGAAGCGGTCAATGGTGTCAAGAAAATTTCTTTGAAACGAGGAGATAAGTTTTCTGTAGAGTCCATTTGAACAGTGCTGTAGGGTTGGTCGATGCATAGGCGTACTTACATACGTATATGCCCTCTTTTGAAAACGAAGCGTTTTATGTGGTCAAATAACTTTTTCTTCAACAGTGTAGCCACTTCGATAGGGACTGTTTCTTGCCATGAATGTCCATCCATTAGGATCTGTTTGTATGTAGATGTGGTTATCGTACTCCTTTCTTCGCTGCTAGTGCAGACGTGCAGAACGAAGTAAAGCGGTCAAAGAAACTTCTCTGCAGATTGCGGGATGGTTTCTTCTTAATTAAGACAATTTAATATAATATCATTGTTAGCACTTACGCAGTCCTCTTGTTTCATCGGGGTTATAGTGGATCGGTATTGAGACAAACTTCCTGATAATTGTATCGATTTATTCATTTCAAGTAATTAATTAATTTTTCTGTTCCTCTTTGATTTTAAAGAAAAGGATGAAACTGTTTTCTGCGACTGATGATATAATGTTTCCCATAGAAGGGTTGCGACCTAATCTACTAATTAGTGTTGATATCTGCAGATTGTCGCCTTATTATGGTAACACCTTACAGCAAGATTATAATGTTACTCAGCCTTTTAAACATCACGCCTAAATAGACTTTTGATTGCTAGAATCTCGACTCATCTCTACGGTACTACATTGAAAATTTGTTGGTAGTTTCTAAATACAAACGCTCTATGACTAAAGTCTGTAATTTCTTCATTTGTGGTACAAGCTAAAGCCCTTCAATTCTATCATATTCTCTCATGTTATTGCGTATTCCAAGGTACTCATAAGCTTAACCAGGAGATGGAGTGGTTTGATGGGCGAATTCAAGTGTAAGTCTTTTGGTAGGTTTCACCACAAATGCCTGAACCTTTAAATCGTGAATTAATATCCCCAATAAAAATTTAGAATTTTTAGTAGCCACACAATCTCGAACAACAAAAGCCCGGACTATAAAATGCCATACCATAAAAACCCTAATAACAAAGTCCAGAACGAAAAAATTTCGAATCACATTCCGGCGTATTAGACTAACAACATACTGATTCAACACAATTCCCATTTTTTGCTTTAAGCAGAAATCGGGATTTCCAAATCCCGACTGCAAAAATTCCAATTTTGCCTAAATTTATTTGGAAAATAATCCACACTTATAAATAAGTGTAATTCCGACTAGTTTGTATATATTATAAAAAATATATAAAATATTATATGTTATAAAAAAAAAAATTAAGAATGTTTGTTCTTTGCTCCGGGAACATGACAAAATCCAGAAAAAATAAAAATCCGCAAATGAGGAAATCCATAAGTGACAAAATCCAGAAGTGACAAAATTCAGAAACGGCAAAATACGTAATTGTCAATATCCCGAAATTGTAAAAATTGTTATAATTAAACATTTTTTTAAAAAAATTTTAATAATGGAATGAATTTCGCTTCGAAAATCTCATCGTTGTTGTTATATTGATCTGTGTTAATAATATCGTCTTCTGATGACATATTCATCTGATGGAAATCTAGCATCTTTTTGATTTGTGAACGGCGGTCAAGAAACATTAGATGAAATTTTGAAGTGTTCATCGCGAATTTGAAATGGGTCATGGTCCAAAATGGAAATAACTATTACATAGAAAAATGTTTTACGTTCAGGTGTTATCCTGTTCTGAAATGTATGAATTAGTGCTTATTGGGTACATATGTAGGTCTGTGCATAGGTCTCATCTATAAATGAGTGTGGGGTGAGTAAATGTAAAAAATATATATATTTTGTTTGTTTTTAACGTAAGCGAAAAAGTTCCGAGTTCATGAAGAATTCATACTAAGCGGAAATCCGAAAAAAATCCAGAATAGATATTCGCATGCGCGAATGGATTTTTTTTCTGGATTTCTTCTGAATTTTGTCTCTTTTGGATTTTGTCACTTCTGGATTTTTTCACTTCTGGATTTTGTCTTTCTGGATTTCTTATCCAACCCCTGGATTTCGCACCTAACCCATTCGTGCACGTGAATATCTTTTTTTTTCTCTTCTGGATTTTGTCACTTCTGGATTTCGTCACTCTGAACTTTGTCATTCTGGATTTCGTACGCGACGCATTTGCGCGCGGCAATATCTTTTCTGGACGATTTATTTCTGAATTTTGTCTCTTTTGTATAAGTGACGAACTTATGAATTTTGTCACTTTTGGATTTTGTCTCTTCTGGATTTTGTCTCTTCTGGATCTTGTATCTTCTGGATTTTGTCTATCTGGATTTCAATTGACAAATTTCAGCAAAAAAAAATTAATCCGAAATTTTTGAAATTTGGTACAAATGTTTGATCTCGCTTACTATAACGTGTTAAAAGCCCTGAAAAATTCGATATAAGGAACCGCTGCGATCGTGGAACAAAAGTGCTCTCTTTAGGACTATGCACGTCTCAGCGAGATGGGAATGTGACTAAGACTAAGAAGACTGATTTTGCGATGTAAACAACGAAACTTTATTTTATCACAATATATTATGCTAATACCGCTGCACCCAAACCAACATGGTTAATTAGCAGGCAAGTCTACCACAACTGCCTTACATAGTCTGGCACTAGGACTAGAAAAATCGGTATTGGATAAAGAGGCAGCCCTATGCGTATTCCTAGACACCGAAGGAGCATTTGACGATACCTACTTTGAAGCCATTGAGAATGTAGCTACCAAAAAAGGAATCGAACATTCCTTGATAAAATGGATAAAAGCTAACTATGTTTGAAAGCTGTAAGAGATATCCCAAAGGTGGAGTTCTGTCCCCACTACAACGGTCGCTGGTTGCCGATGATCTTCTACAGAAGCTGTCCAACATCGGCTATGATAATCAGGGCTATGCGGGTGACATTACAATAAGGAGCAAGCATCATCATATCATCTGTGATCTAATGTAGAATGCCCTAAACATAGGTCGCGATTGGTCCCCAGCAATATGAGTTCGAGCCAATCCTGATAAGGCAATAGTTGTTTCATTTACGAGAAAAAGGAAGCTTTGTTTACAAACACCATCTTTTGAGGGAACAGTTGTGGAATTTCCGAAGGAGATCAAATATCTAATTACTACTTTAGATAGAAAACTAACCTGAAGCTCCCACTTAAAAAGAGCACTGGATAAGCGTCAACATGGACATGCCGCAGGCGTTTTGGCAAAACTTGGGGTTTTAAACCAAAATGACTCTGTGGTCATAAACATCTATTATAAGATCCACGCGATTGGTGGCCAAAAACAAAACAAAAGAAGGCTCAAGCTAGTTTGCAAAAACTACAACGGCTTGCATGTCTAGGAGTAGCTGGTGCAATACGTATCTACCCAACCGCGGCCTTAGTGTTATTGTGGACATTGTGATGTAATTACGCATAAAAAATACGAACGATTTACAAATCAATCAAAAATGCACGAATGCACATTCAGCATTCTTGCAATAATAAATTCTCAATTAAATATCAAAATAATTGTGACACAATAATGTTAATGCATTATAAGCAAAACATACACCCAAATGCATGTTACACTCGAACAGCAGCTGACTGCATTTGTTTACATGTCTTGCATCATGTTTAACACG
Source organism: Dioctria linearis (assembly GCA_963930735.1). Classification (NCBI taxonomy): domain Eukaryota; kingdom Metazoa; phylum Arthropoda; class Insecta; order Diptera; family Asilidae; genus Dioctria; species Dioctria linearis. Next base: position 293,746,679 of record OZ005740.1, on the reverse strand, counting down.
GGTGAAGCCATCAAAATAAATTTTAAGCACAAATGTGGAAGTAAGTAACTTTGATTAACATACACCAAATCACGGACATGTGTACACATTTCAATTGTGTAAATCATCATTAAGATTAGGTTAGCAAATTTAATTGTGTATAAATAAGCAATAAATAGTTCAATTAAAAGAAGTCGTTATTTAGTCTTTAGAGAGTCGAGACTTTTATTCCAGTGTTTGCTAGCCTTAGGTGTATTCCCCTTTTCCTAGGTACTTACTAGTTCTAGCTGCGCCTGTAAAGAGACCTGCTGTCTAAGCTTCTCTTAGGAGATCTGCTTTTATAGCTTCTCCACCTTCTGCATTGGAGCACTGCCTAGTGGCTGACTCAAATCATCGTCGTTATCTGTAAACATGACAAGGCGGCACAACGTAGCATTCAATTCATTAGTTACGCGTACTATTGTTTGGACCACGATTAACAAATTCATATTACATGACGATTATATTTTTGAATATTACATGGCGACCCTGCCTAATCTTGTTATTATTATATTACAAAATGCAAATATAGGTGAACACTGGGTTAAAATTAGCACATTTCGGAATACTTCGATAAATACCATTTTGGGGGTGTATTCGAAACATTAAAACCACTTTCTTATCCTTACAATTATCTATGATCTGTTATCTTTCATATACAGAAAACCAGAAGTCATTACCCCAATTAGTTTAGGAACATGCAGTTTGTTACAGAGTGGTAACCCCTGATGGGTTACTCATATATTAATATAATAATTAAAGATAAAAAAAATATATGATTTTTCTATGGGTGGAGGTATTTATTTAATATTCTACCATCTGTGTATATTATTCGTACACAATCTCGTCAAAATCGAATAAGAATTCAATGTCAAAAGGTCATTCATATACACCAATGGTGTTTAAGTAAATATTATCCGATTTACAAAATTCCTTTTGCTAGTTTTTTCTGATTTTTTTTGAGCTTTTGAACATATTTTCAATCTCTTTCTGATTAAGTTGGGAAATATAATTTTCGACAGCCAAAATTCTGAATGAAAAATTCATTTCAAAATATTTTTTGGAAATCATCGTTTAATCCAATTGTTTTATTTTTTATGGATGCGCTTTTGCTGAGAGATTATCTGCACAAAATTTTAGGAAGATCGGATGTCATTTACATATTTAAAAACAATAAATCTTTACAAATTTTGCATATCCACATTTCGCTATCTATCGGCGATCTTTGAAAACGCACGAAAATGCCACTTACAGAGTCAAAAATCCACATACCCCCTCTGTAGTTGGCATTTAACCCGAATAAATTAGGCGCTTTCGTTCAAATTCTTTTGCAATTTAAGCCCGACAACTCCCGCGAAAATTTGCAAATTTGGGCATTTTCCAAGGATTAGGCTACAAAACCCCAGGTACACAGTACGCATTATTTATGTTTTGGTTATCTGAAGCTATCACCTGCCTCACTTTCATTTCTAGGCAAACCCTAATTATACTGTGTAATTGGACCAAATCGGTGACAATGAGTAGGGACCCTCTCCTTTTAAGTCAGAGTCACTGCTTCTTATCCATCTGGGAAGACTGCTAAAGTTGTAATGATTTTCAGCTCGTCCCTCTGCCAAAATTTACAGAGTAAATAGGGGCTATAAAAAATGTTCCATGTTTTGGGGTTTGGCTGTGCGTATCACAAAAGTTTGATCATTTGATTGTATTGACGTAGGTGAAATGTGGAACTGCTACGTTGTTAACGGAAATCAGTGAATTGGGTGAGGTTTTCTTGTCACTGTTTATATTAATATAATGTTGTTTACATTTATATTTGTGTTTATGTTTTGCAGAAATTAAACAACTAGGAGGATTCCTGTGCAGCGTGCTAGTTGGATTCTGGGTCTTTAGGTAGGTTTGTTTTTATCCTGAAGTTTTTGTAATTTTTGTTTGTTTTCTTTCAGTAGTTAAACATTGGGGTTATTTTTAAGTTTTTATTACCTATCTGAGATTTGGAGAAAAGAAAGACATAGCAGATTTCTGTATGAGATGATATCCTTTTAAATAACTGGTTCTTGTTAATTTTAGTTTATTTAGCTTTAATTTTCTTTTAGTTGAAAGCTCCGCGGTGGAACATACCCTATACCAGTTTACGGTCATTACAATTTTCTGATCCTGTGATTCATATTATGATCTGGCTTGTATCTGCCAATACGCCTCGAGTGCTAAAACTAATTCAGGTATTGGCATGCGTTTTTTTTCCAGCAATAGAGGTTAGTAGGGGCATTAATAAGATGCAATAAATTGGGGTTACATGGAAGAAAGTTTTTGAAATAAATAACTGTATTTATGAAATTCGTGTGTAAAAAAAATCAAAATTTTGGAAATATTTGAGAATAATTTAAAGGTGTTTAATTAACAAATACAGGGGAATACACTTTTCGACAGCTACTTTTCTCGCCTATTTAATAAGGTAAGAATAACCATAATCTATAAGGTGGTTCAAAAGTTATACTCATTTATTCTCATCATATGATATGAATCACCCTGTATATATATATATGTATATAAAATAAAAATAACAGCGTGTGCCACGTAAATAACGACAGTTTTGAGTCCGATTTATAAACCGCTTTAGCCGGTTGAAGGTAGGTCATATGTTTTTGTAAAGTATAGAATGTTTAGTGTAGGGAAACAAAGATTTTAAAGATACGAAAGTCGTTAAGAGGGCACAATTGTTGATTATACTATACCTTCCATGACCGCTAACATGGGATGGTTTTTTAGGATGGAAGGTGCAACTGTTCTAGAATACGGTGTGATGCATTTTATTGCAATGACTGGAATTGAGAAGTGTTTCAATTGTAGAGAAAAATTTCTAACAGGCAATATTGTATAAATAGGAGGAAAAGGAATTGATATTGCAAAGCCTAATCTCGTTTTCCGTTCTGGGCGATCAATAAAGTCAACCTACATCTCAACAAGCTCGACTCCTATCACAAAAAATTAACGTCCAAAAGTCCGAACTTATCTGTATTTGGAAACCCAGTGCCGGCGAAACCGCCAAGGCGCTAAATCCAAAAGAATTTCGGTCGGGGAATAATAAAGCCCACATAAACAGCGAAAAATCTAGGCATAAATTTTCATGAACTCCCGCGATTCAATACCCAAAAGCAACCATTAGCAGAGCCAGTTTCGCGTACAGCCTTATATGCCCTATAATCAATATCAGAGACGGACTCACAACCCAGACAAAACTATTAATGTACAAGCAACTAATAAGGCCTGTCACAGGACTCCATAGAAGAGCCAACGGTAATACTATCACAACAAAGTGTTGTGCGAGGCAGCAAATAACACTGATATCAAGGAGTATCAGGAGTTCAGTAAAACCGAGAAAACACCTATCCACTCAAACCCACTCATAAACAACTTGCCGAATCATCTAATACCGGCGAATTTTAAATACCTGTCACCCGGATGCTAGAAACATCTACCTCCACGAAGGTAGAATAAGTTTGTATGATACTAAAGGGGATCACTACAGGGGGTAATCCGTAATAAACCCCCAAGAGCCCGGGAATGTCTCTGATAAAATCTGCCAGAATAGGAAATTTCCAGTCCTTAACTTCCCAAAGATGCCAAAACATAACCAATCCTTACTCCCTCCCAGTCCCTCCCAAATTTAATAACAAGCTCTTGCGAGAAATTTTATTAATTACAGCTGATGTGGCGTAGTAGCTATAGGAGAACGAACCAACAACAACACGAGAAGTGATCAAAAACCCAACCAAGGATCAAAAAGAACAGAAGAGAAGACATCGAATCGAACTGAGGACCAAAGATAAGGCCCAAAGCCCTAAACTAGATAAATTCGAAGGATGTGAAAAATCATCAAAATAAATCCAGTGAAGAAAGACAAAGAAGAATTTTGTAAGGCGCAAAAAGCACTTGACTTAACTTGACTTATAACTTCTAAAAAGGCTAGTGTGCAGAGAAAGCAAAACAAATACGTAGAGATAGAAGGTGTAAAATCTACTAACGTTCTTATTTTATGTACAAAGAATTATATGTGACCTGATAGCATAAAAGCAGCATTAACCGAAAAATGTCATCCAGCACCGAACAGCGCACCGAAAGTTTGTGATCATCATTGCCTGCATATAATTGTAAACGAAATGATTTTTTTGTACAGAACGTATTGATGAGTGATTCTATAAAAACGAACAGGATACCTATCTCTAAGCGAAGAAAAGTTTAGAACGATTTTGGTATTTCTTTGAAGGAAAACGTACCTACTTGAAGCGACAGAGAAAAGAAATGTGGGGAGATGAACTTAAGCATCGGGCTGTGAATGCTGCTGATTTGGCTACTATCCATGTCATGTACCAGTCCTGCTTTATTTTATTTTGATTTCATTCTACACCGATTGGAGAAAAAAAAGATCATCTGGAGGTTGAAGAATTTACAGCGGCTATGGGACAACAATTTATTCGTACCTTGAGAATAACGAGAATTGTCTATTATCACCAGTATAGTTGACGTCACAATACACAGCATATGTTCCTACTGAAGGAACTGCAACTACGAAAATGAAGTAATTGAACACTGCCGTATTTCTGCTATAAAATCATAAAAAACAAGCAGAACAGCTAGCAGTGGTCTAAGACCAATTTCTTATGATACAATGGATGAAGCCCCTTTATAATTATGTTTGGTCTGTGTAAGTTTGATTTTTGAAGTAGTTTTTCGCATATATATTTACAGCGGTTCGTCGGGCAATAAAAATGATTATTATAACCAATTTGATAGAATTTTATATTTTGAAGAACTTTTCGGTAAAAAAAATGTCTAGGACTGATAGTTTTCAGAGCATACATGAAAAGCCTGAATTTGTATATGGCAACAGCAAAAAAGAGTTGCCCGATTTAGCCCATTTTTGGTATTATATTTACAATTTTTGTGAAAATATTGTGTAGGAAGTTTCAGCTCTCTATGTTGACGCGTACTCAGGCATTGCCAAGATATCTGGTGAAAAACGAAATTTTTGTATGGCAACCCTACGAAGGAGTTACGCGATTTGTCATATTTAGTCCTAATAGAGAGAAGTACTGCTTGTATTATGTAGTAATGCTACGGTTGGCAAGATCCGCCAGTCAATGAAAACAAGCATTGGTGGTGTCCATCCCAAAAAAGTCCACTGCATGTATCCCGAGTGATTTCTGCCCAATTAACCATGTATGTTACTTGGCTAACGTATTTGAGCAAATAGTATACCAGCAAACCATGAACTACAGAAAAAGATATCATTTGCTGTCAACCTGGCAATCTAAGTTTCATCCTTATTACAGCTGTGAGACCGATATGCTGATTGTAACATCGGATATTCACATGGCGTTTGATGAAGATCATCTGACTATTCTTGCGCTACTTGATTTTAGTAAGTCTTTCGACTCCATAGATCACTTGAAGCTGCTAGCTAAATTAGGAAATAAATTCCTTCGTCGGAAATAACCTTCATTGAAAGTTGTCTAAGTGGACGCAGCCAATTTGTAAAATAAATAATGCTACCTCGAGAAGTATATCACTCCTCTTGTGGCATACCCAGGGATTCATACTTGATCCCTTGCTTTTCAGTCTCAATACCAATGATCTCCCAGATGTTATTGTAGATGCGGCCGTTCATCTGTACGCTGATGATTTGTAAATATATTTTAGTAGACCAATTGGCTTAGTGGAAGATTGCGTAAGTTGAATAAATGACGATCCTAAACGTGTTTATGACTGGTCTGAGCAAAATGACTTATCTCTCAACTATAATAAATCGAACTTCCTGGCGATCTATGGACGATAATGGCGATGAAAACTTTATACCACCGATTTATTTGAAGGACAATAGACTAGTATATGTAAATTCTGCGGCAGCTTTGGTTGAACTCCGATTGCCTAATACATTATTTACGAGTGAGACTAGCTAAATCCCTTTGGTACCCTATTTCACATATGGATAAACAATATTTCAGTCTTTCGTAGGAAACTCTTGGTTGCATTCAATGATGTAACCCGATTTGTCTTCAAATTGTTGCGGTATAGTCACATCTCTCCTTCAGGGGCGCACCTAGAGGGGGGACGAACGGGACCGGTCCCCCTCCAGAATGTCAGATTTCTGAACATAATTCACATATTACGTATAAAATGTGGTTTGTATATTATTACAAGGCCGATAAAATAAAATAAAACCTTTTAATCTACAATAGCAGTCCTTAAGTGTTCAGATGGGTACAGGACGTGACTTTAGAGCCCTATTTTATTTTGCGTTACTGCTCTCCTCATGAAACATCCTTGCTTGATTGTCCGATAGAAACTTATCTAATGCATTACAGACTGAAACTTCTTTATAGACTTATATACAGCGAGCAGTCTTCATACGTGTTTGAGAGTTTGAGCTTCCTGCAATCATCCCGGTACATGAACCTTTCGATCCGTCATTCTAAATTACTGTCAAGGGCATTCGTTTGTGGAATCGTTTGCCAGAGAACAGGGTCCAACAGAATATTTCACTAATCAATATTGCCACTATACTTATGCTAAGCTTTTGGGGCGCAGCTTGGATACATATTGTTAATAGGTCTTTAATAATTTTTTTTCTTTTCAAACTATATAGATACATGTTTTATTTTTATTTTTTTCTCAGTTTATAAATCTACTCCGTTTACTACTCATAAGCCAACAGAAATAAAGTTTGTTGTTAACTCTATAATTATTCGCTAGTTTAGTTTGGCTACGCTTAGTTCTAGTTTTTAGTAAATTAATGTAATCCCCACATTTAATGTTGCACAATTATTTAGTTAACTATGTACAATTCTGAATCACTTTACTATTATGTTATTTTTTGTACTACTAATGAAATATATTCTATTCTATATACCCTACTCGCTCTATTGTTTGTTAGGGTACGTGCACAACGAGACGAGGGTATATCAAGAGTTGAAGAAATAAAATGATTGTACGCTGTACTATGAGACTGTTCATAACAACTCTGTGGCAGCGCGCGATGTGGCAAAACATCTCGAGAAAGAAATTTTCATTTTTTCGCGAGGTCCGGCGCGCTGATTTTGATAGCTGGCATATTTTTATATGTTTTTTCTTAGATATAATTTAAGAGTTCTTTACTCATTCTTATATACTGGAAGAATCCCAAATTCTAATCGCTTGTTATTGTGAGCCCATTATACAAGCAAAACTGCAGAAAGGGCTGGAGAAACAGAAAATGATTAATTTTATATAAAACGAAAATCTTGGCAGTCTTTTTTAGTCTATATTGATATTTTTCCTTAATATAATCGAAGGTTCCTACACTAATTCTCATATATTGAAAGAATCGATCAGGATCAGTCCGTAAATCTTCATATCAATGATAAAATTCGTCAAATTCCAGACGTTTCGTACTTATCGAGTAGCAAGCAAAACATTAGATTAGACACTTATGTGAAAAATTCAATATAGTTGCATTACGTCACAAACACACAATGTTTTCTTCAGACTGTGCTGACATAATTTATGCTCTCACTTCGACTTTCCCAAGAAACTAAACGCCTTGCTGTGAACACTACACCTCGAGATGTATCTTCACCTCGCCTAACCTCTTTGTGAACGTTCCCTTAGAACCATACGTAAACTTCATCAAAGCTCCTTTCGCAATTTCGAGTTTTATTTGACTCCCAAGTTTATGCGCTTTGGAAAGAGTACTTTAAATAGTACCTACATGTACGGCTTATTAGGGGTGCACTGTTTTCTACGATTTTTTATATTTAGAAATCAAATGTTTATTTAATTTTTAAGCCCATCATTCTCTCTAGGTGTAGAGTTTGTACGATAAGTAATACTTCCAGATCAGTTATAGAAGATGTTCGCATATATCCATCAGTAAAGTTAATATAATTTTACAGAATAAAAACTTTATTGAACATTTAGTTCTGATTTCTTTCCTTGTTTTTTAATATAATAATAAAAATAATTTGAAACGCCAAAGTACCTATACATGCCAATGTCAAACTGCAAGTTTTCCCATATGCTCTATATTTCTATCAATTTAAAAAATTAAGACTTGATGAGCCTCCTGATGACCGTTCATAAAATCTCATCGAAGGGCTCATTGGATATCACGAAACTGCTACCGATAAAACCAGCAATAAATAAATATTTATTCTTGTCATCACCGTGTCTGATGACATTTCTACTTGGAAAATATGAATTGACTTTTGTGATTTATTTATTTAAATTTTTAAAATATTGTTACGAGCGTGGCCTTAGTTCGTTATTTAAAACACAATATTTCAGATATCATTAACAAGTTCTTTCTTTTATTTAACTTCACTATTTACTTTTATAACATTTACAAACAATTATCATATCAACTCTTTATAATTATCGCTAGTACTGTACTTCTAATTATCGCAATCCAAATTGTTTACTTCGTTCACTTCACTGTCTGAAATAATACTCGCCTCCTGGATGTGAGTAGCGCCGTATTTATACTGTACAAATTATACTGGAACCATCCTGAATATTCTATTCTCCGAGCACAAAGTTTACTTAGATGTCATTAACCTAAAGTTGTTTCCATTTCCAACAGATGTCGCTTGTTTCACTTTGTTGCGCGTAACACTGCCCCCTTCTTAAAATTGTTCGTCCCGAACAACAGGTGGTCCACGGGATTGATGCTCGCCGTATTTACACAAACGATCCAGGTGAACGATTTTCCGAATGCCTCTTGTACCACGCTGAATCCTATATACCATGTTATTATTTATAGTTTCCCACTGTTGTCGTAATTTTGGAAAACGTCTCGTGGCCTTCGTAGTCTTCTGGTAACTTTTGTTCGCCTCTGGGTATACCAAACTTCAGGTGGCTGAATATGACCTTTGCTGGGGTTTGTCCGGTTGAATTGTAAACAGCTGATATATAAGCCATAAGAAATATAGGAATATGTCGATCCCAATAGCGCGCATTATAGTTGACTACCTTTCTTAGATGTTCGATTAATGTTCTGTTGAAGCACTCTTCCATGCTTTTAGTTTTCCTTCGTCTCTTATCATCCTCACCATCATTGCCTTTGATTCTTTGTCCTTTGTCCTTAATTTTCTTGCCCTTTTTATCGCAATTGTCATCCTTGTCATTACCGCCTCTGCGCTTCTTATCATCACCTTTGTCTTTACCTTTTCCGATCTTCATTATACCCTTACCATCGTCATTATCAGCATAATTAGACCATTTACTTTTCGTCTTTTTCGTTTTTTCATTGTCCACGTATTTGGATTTCTTTCCTTTCTCCTTTTTATTTTTATCACCGTAGTCATCATCGTCTTTAGATTTCTTTCCTTTCTTCTTTCGACTGTCGTTATCGTCATCTTTTTCTTCCATCCGTCCGCCATATATCCATTCAGGATTGCATGGACGTTGTGAAAAGGCTTCTGCATTTCCGTGGATACCTCCTTTGTGGTATGGGATTTCAAAGTCATGAGGTTGCAGTCTAGTCTCTCCACGAAAAGCTTGCTCTCTAGTTCGCCATCTTCTCCCTTCTTCTTCTGATAATGGCATTCGTCTTCGTTTCCTACAGCCGTTTTGAAGGTGACCCAGTCTACTACATTTCCAGCATCGAAGGAGACCACGCGAAGGAGTGCTCTATGATGATGGCATTTTGCTGCGAGTCTGCTGCCTAGCTCGATATCTTTGCCCTTCTTCTAGCGCTTCCATTCGTCGGCGTTTTCTGCAGTTCCTTTGGAGGTGTCCCTGTCTATTACAATTCCAGCATCGAAGAATACCACGTGAAGGAGTGTTCTGAGATGACTGCATTCTATTGCAAGTACATTCACCCACCGGAATTTCTCTCGCTCGTACTGTATTCCGAGAAACTTGTCTGGCAGATTCATACGCTAATGCATAGGCTACCGCTCTGCTGTTGACTTCTTTCCTGCTAGCCTTAACGCTTGTTGTAAATTTTGATCTGCAAAAGCGTTCACAAATGCTTCTGTTGCCACTTCATGAAGGAATTCTGCAGAGTAAGAAAGATAAGCTAATCTTTCCACATCAGCCTGCAGTTGTTGTAGTGACTCACCAAGCTTTTGAATCCTGTTGTGTAATTGCAGGCGATATACTTGCTGCATGTGCTCATTTCCATAACGTAATTATATCGCCTGTACTGATGAAGTGTAATCACGTTGCCTTTCAATCGATATAGTTTGTAATAGCTCTGATGCAGGACCTCGAAGTGCTAATACCAGAGCTGTAGCTTTGTCTGCATCGCTCCATCCATTTACTTCGGAAGCTGCCTCGAACTGTCTCTTGAAAATATGCCACGAATTTTGTCCATCAAATATTGGAGGTTTCATTCTGCCTGCACCGGATATTTCAGTTCCTTCGTGCCGAGGTTGTCGATGCTTCATTCTCTCCAAATATGCTTTAAAGTTTTCAAGCTTCTCCGTAACATTTTGTTGCACTTCCGACACTGTTCTTGCACTTCCGACACTTGCTGTTGAACTTCCAGTACTTCCTGCTGTATTCCTTCAATTTTTAAGTTTTCAAGTTTCTAGACAATTCTGCAAAGAACTGTTTTGTTCATCCCAACGGGCTTCCAGAGAATTCTTTTGTTCGTCCAAACGCGCTTTTAGAGAATTCTTTTGTTCCTCAAAAGCATTCTTTTGTTCCTCAAAAGCATTCTTGTGTTCCGCAAGGGCATTCATTTCATGGTCCAAATGGGCTTCTAGAGAATTCTTTTGTTCATCTAGACGGGATTCCAGAGAATTCTTTTGTTGCTCAAAAGCATTCTTTTGTTCGTCCAAACGGCCTTCTAGAGAATTCTTTTGTTCCTCAAAAGCATTCTTTTGTTCCTCAAGGGGATTCTTTTGATGGTCCAAATGGGCTTCTAGAGAATTCTTTTGTTCATCTAGACGGGATTCCAGAGAATTCTTTTGTTGCTCAAAAGCATTCTTTTGTTCGTCTAAACGGGCTTCTAGAGAATTCTTTTGTTGCTCAAGAGCATTCTTCACTTGCAGGGTTGAAAGCTCCATTTTGGTCATTAAAGTACCCAAAAGCTGTTCTATGTTCTTCGCAGGCTCTTCTTCAGTTGCCGGTTCTTCCTCGAAAACGTATGTCTCAGGATTCTTTTCTTCCTCTATCAAAGCTTGTCTAAGTCGCTCGACTAGAACATTCTTTAGACCTGTCGTGTGCAATGACCGCTTCCTTAACTCCACTTTCAATTCCTGTATGCGAAGCTCCTCTAGTTTGCGTCCCATTACTTTGATAATTCACTCACAGTTTAATATAAAATTATCTTTAGGAATTTTCACTTAAAGCAGGAAAGTTTCACACGATTTCACCAAATTAATCACTCTTTGAATTTCAAAGTCAAATGCCACCACTTTATTTCGCGATTTTATTTTACTTCTGACACCAGTTGTTACGGGCGTGGCCTTAGTTCGTTATTTAAAACACAATATTTCAGATATCATTAACAAGTTCTTTCTTTTATTTAACTTCACTATTTACTTTTATAACATTTACAAACAATTATCATATCAACTCTTTATAGTTATCGCTAGTACTGTACTTCTAATTATCGCAATCCAAATTGTTTACTTCGTTCACTTCACTGTCTGAAATAATACTCGCCTCCTGGATGTGAGTAGCGCCGTATTCATACTCTACAAATTATACTGGAACCATCCTGAATATTCTATTCTCCGAGCCCAAAGTTTACTTAGATGTCACTAACCTAAAGTTGTTTCCATTTCCATCAGATGTCGCTTGTTTCACTTTGTTGCGCGTAACAATATTTATTTTAAATTAATTTTTTGATTTGTTTTCCGCCGAAATACTGTCACCCATATGCTGAAGAAGACGTTATCTCCATAGCCATCTTCGAATTCAGAAAAATATATGCAATCAATCGTAAAATCAGATTCATTCTCATTATGAACTCATCTTGACACTCATTGATATGCTCATTAATAAGTTCATCCTGACAGTTATTGCTATGCTCATTAATAAGCTCATCGTGACACTCATTGATACCCTCATTAATAAGCTCATCCTGACACTCATTATGTGCTCATCGAAGCGCTCATCTAATATTGTAAAAATCACAAGAGAGAATCAAATTATGCATTTAAAATAACTGAAAGAGATGCAATATCTCATGCACACTATCTGTGAATAAAAAAAAATTATTATTTTTTTCCCAGTTTTGATTCAAACTCGAATAAATTTCATCAGTACGTTCATCTGATTGCTCATTAGGAGCTCATTGATGATCTCATCATGACATGTCTACCAGGGTGGTAGCCAATGCTCACCAACTTACAAGATTTTAGTACCGTTGCGGGCAGGAGCTTTCATGTTAACTAACATAACTTTTCAGTCAAGTATGTAGTTGTACGACAAGTAACTTTTTTACTGAGCGCTTCGATGAGTTTCTTCGCCAACTCATCTATCAGCTAATCAATCATCTATCTCTACTGCATCTAATGTACAATTGAAAGGAAGATAAATGGCGTTGAGCAATCATTGATTGCGAATTATATAAATGAGTTTAGCTCATCAGGGAAGTGTTCAAAATCAATACAAATAATCTTAGTACATACTGGCTAAGGCGTCTTTATTCATACATTGTACCTGTCTCTGCAAACTTTCATAATAACTTTTCATAGGTGATATTATTCCCACTAGTAAGAATCTGACTACACATACATTTATCCATGTCTTATAAATGTGAAAACGATCTTCTACTTACTATGTCAGTAATTTTGTCCCTTAAATATTTAATAAAATTTTACTAACTATCCACTATACTTCAGTGTGATTATTCTATCTTCTGAAAAATGCCAGTGGTGGAAGCATCCATGAAACTCTAGAGTAAGCCAGCGTTCAATGGCATTTAATTAGGCAAAAGTGAAAGAATGAAATAAATTTCAAGCTTAATTAAAATTATGAAAAGTTCCCACATACCCACCGCAAAAACAAATTCGTGTAACTGAATCCATTTTTCGAAAGACACGCTTACGATGTCAGCGTTAATAAGTCACATTAAAAAAAATCATACACAAAGCACTAAAAGCAGGTATTTACCTATGAAAACAACTCCTCGCACTTAAAGCTGCAATTTCAATTATTTCCAAGAAATTATACAGATGCCACAGCACCTTAAACATGGAAAACATTCTTGAAAAGTTATCTGCCCCATGAAAACAGTGTCCTGGTGGTATCTGTTCAGTACCAACCTAAAACCTCACTCTCTAGTATAATTCGTCCCCGGGGCGGGCAACGCGGAGGCAGTGATGATATTTACTTTTTTTTTTTTTTTAATAAATTTGTGAGCGGATTTGTTAATTTTACCGTGAAATTTTGATGAGGTTTCTTCACGTGTGTTTAAGTTATATCTGACTCCAGCAGATACGGACTTGCTAAATACACGTCCTTACTCCATGTATATAGGCACGTTTACCTGAATTTTCACTTCTCATTGCCATCAAAGTCATGTGAATGTCGGCAAACTGCAAGCATATTTTAATTACGTCATCATTATCATAATGATAACGAGTTCTCTACAGGATTTTGAATAAAATTCATCCCCGGCACCCGGTTTCATTTGCCCTAACATTAACATGTACCCTTAGTGGCGTATACTAACCCTGCAGGTTTACTATATTATGGACGTGTGCGCAACAGTATATTTCCTTGTGCTGGAAATGAGCACATATTCACGGAGACTTCGTTTGAATTAAAAAGTTTTTAAATTATGAACTAAATGAAGCCAGCCCTAACAACTGCCTGTGCTCCTTTGACTTCACAGGACGACATACAACATGAGCTTTAATTTTAAATATTACTTTAGGGTTTTAGATGTCTGCCAGCAGAAGTGGAGCACATATTTCTAAAAGAAGAGCATATCTAAGCGAATATAAAGAGATAATAAAAAAATGAAAAAAAAACTCCGTCTGCTAGAGAGGAAGCATATTAATTAGAGAGCTCCACTATAAGCTTTAGTTGGAAACATCAGTGATGGTTTGGGACTCATATCAGACGACAGCTGAAAATAGGTCATCTCGTTTGGGCTCTTTTGACTTGAAACTAATTCTTGAACGTATAAAGGGCTCCAACCGAATTACGGCATATAACCATATTTTTAGCATTTCAAGTGAATGCAATTCTGGTTATGAAGTGGTTTATGTAGAAGTATTGTCTTATTTTTAATATTTAATAATGAATCGTCCAAAGAAATAAAAACGTCAGACTAACTATAGTGAAGTGTCAAACTTACACCAGACTGTACTTCTTTTGTAAAGTGATTATTTCATTTTTTGAAAATACTTTAAAGCACATTCAGCTTGTTTTCTCTTTACACGAGAATTATTCAACCAATTCTCTGAGAAAGGAATAGTAAACGTATTTATTATATTTTTATCCGGTTGAGCTATTCTGAACAAAAATTTTTCGAAAATCGAATGAGTCGTACGAAATTCAAATTTTCAGTTAAATCAAAGCCGGCATTTCAAATAAATCATTTGAGTTTTAGTTTTGAGCAAATTGGTGCAAGTGCTTATTGCATTTTTGTTACGCGCTCGGACTCGCGTAATATTAGGTGTGGCCGACTCAAGAAGATGGGCGAGGCGAGTTTATTCACTAAATTCCACGAACTCTGGAGTAACAACGAGAGAAAAATGCTGATTCATGAACGGGATATATGTATTAAATTTGGGCGCCAGGTGATTAAGGATAGTGGGAAAGAAAAAACGAAACCACTTAATTGCGAGTAGCAGATGAGCAACACTGGAGGGAAAGATTGGATGAATAAAGGAAGCAATTCTATATCAAAACGATTACCCATTGGACCCGACCTCCTCCGATTTCAATGATACTCTCAGAATTAGTTAAGTATTAAAAAAATATTGGGCCCGTGTTTTTTGTTCAGCCTGACGACTTCAGGTCTCCTTTACACTGTGGATGTGTTTTTTAATTTGATGGTTACTTAGGATCGAGTTATTCGATTGTTTTGTGCAATATCTTAAATTAAATATATTAAATTGGGCTTTCCAAAGAAATTAGAAAAAGATAAAAAAAACAGTAAGAAATATAAAGAAAAACACAATTTTTATTAATTTTGAATTTTTGACCCCTTCCGGAAGAGGAACCCGTACCTAAAAAATATATTTTTTTATTTGTTGTAACATTATCACATATGATATCAAAAATTTGCGGATGTTCACCTCTTAGTTTGGTCGATACAGTTTTTTATTAGCGTCTCTGCAAAACTTCATATGAAAATTTTATAATTTACTCCAAAAAATGATTTTTTGTATTGTTTTGAGATACTTAATGAAATTAAAAAAAAAAATTATAAAAATAGTTCTGTTTTATTATTTCATAAATTTTCCAATTTCATTTTTATTAGAAAGCGAGTATTCATTACCACTAACACTATTGTCATTTACAGGTATAAGCCTGTAGTACTTTTAGGTACCTGCTATTGCCTTGACTTGGTTATTTCTATTTTTAATTTTTCTTTCATACCTCGCAATCTAAATTGAACTATGCACTTCTGGTTGGACTTATTTCAAAACATTATAATCCGGAAAACTTTCATTATATTTATTATTTTTCATATAATTTAGAATATTTACAAAGATCATTCAACCTAATTTTGTATTCCACTTTCATAAAATAACTCTAATATATTTGTCTTTTTTGCTGGGAATAGATTCCTTGATAAACGTATAGTTTGCATTTTGTGGAAATGTTGTACAGAAAAAGCATCAAACTGCATACATTTAGTATATATCTGGCAGAGCCTATCCACCTCAATACCCCCATCAAGATTAATTTCATGAAGCTGAAATTCATGAGAGGAATTTCAATTCAACTTCTGCATATGGTATTCATATATAGTACCTACCAGGTTATCCATTTTTTTGTATTAACCTATCAAAAAGTATTATTTTCCGAGAGATTTAAATTTTACTTGTCTAGCAGGCCAACTTATAACAAAATCCTTTATTATTTGTATTTATGAGTCAGATATAAAATATTCTCAGTTTTTTCTCAAAATATTTTTTTCTCATTCTTAATTTAAATTGGGACTATCCTCATATTAGAATAGAATAGAATAGAATTGTTTATTTAGGGATATGTTCGACGAGAATATAAATATCTTTTATTTAGTAAGAAAAGAAGGCGGAATTAAAATTAAATCGGTAAGCGACTAATAATATGAATTTAAAAAATAAACAAATTAAAAATTAAATTTGAAAATTTGTGAAGTAAATAAAATGAGCAAATAATACTTAAAACATAAAAATAATAATTAAAATAAATAAATAAAATAACAGAAATAAAAAATACAAATATATAAGAACTAAGAACTAAAAGACACAAAGCCAAGACCACCTAAAACAAAATAAAAAGGGCCTATTCCAAAATGCTGCTACAGCGCTCTATCTGCTCCATAAACCAACGAGTCGAGCTCGTACGCTGAAAACCGGATGGTATGTTATTCCAAACTCGAACAGCACGAACAAAGTTAAGAGTTTTCCATTACTGAATGATGAGAAAAAAACGCCTTGTGGAGCCCAAAAATTCTAATTTATTAAATAACCAGCTAGGTTTTTTTTTTGTAAATATGAAATTATGTAGAGATGCCAGAAGACTACGTAAACGATATTACTTTAAGGAGCAACCAAGTAGATGGTTACTATGATGCGAAACATGATCGAATCTCCTAAGGCAGAAAATAAATCTTGTGCATTCATTGAAAGCCACATTTAGTTTGGCGGACCAGGAGGAACACAAGTTAGGGAAAGGACGACAGCGATAGGAAAAGTACGGCAGAATAAAAGATTTAACGCGCATCGAACGCAGACAACGTTCCTGAAAACAGCCACAGCCGACGAAGCCCACCATAAATCCCACCTGTCCTATTGCTCGACTGAGATACACCTGCACATCATCGGCATACAAGTGAACTTTGCAGTCTTCAACAACATTAGGAAGGTCATTATATACAGGCTAAAGAGCAATGGCCCAAAAGTAGACCCTTGAGAGGCAAATCACCGGAAACATGATCCTTCATCTTAACCCGCTGAAATCTATTAGAGAGAAAGCTGCGGATTAAGGACACAGCAGAAGAGTGAAATTGGAAATCTGAGGCCAACTTTCAAAGGAAATAGGAATATTTGACCATGTCGAATGCTTTGGAGAAATCAAGTAGGGCAAAACACACAGATGGTCCGTATCAAGTGAGCTGGGAATATCACTCGTTGCATTCAGAAGGGCTGTCTCACAACTAAGATTTCAGAAAACCGGACTGGAAAGGACTCAATAGGTCAAGGTTTTCAAAGTTGTCAGATATTTGTTGTACCATAAACTTCTTCAGGACTTTAGCAAGAAATCTAAAAAGCTAATCGGTCGAAAATTACCAGAAACCTCAGGTGTATTCGTTTTAGACACAGGTATAAACTGTAGCGACTTTCCAATCAGACGGAAATATCGACATGGTAAGACAAGTCTTCAAAATATGGAGAATCGGTTGTATTATCAGAGGCAGAAGAGGCCTGAAACAAAAAGAAGACTGATAATTTTTTGAGGGAAACATGAAACGATTTAAGCCCAGCTGTTAAGAACTAAGTGAGGAAAAGGTAGGGATCGAAGTGAAATGGGAGTTAAGTAAGTCAGTGTCCAGGTTACAGTGGAATATATCTCTGCCACATCTCTGTCCTTACGCTAGTTTCTCCACAAAATTTTGGATGATAGTAGGGGGTCAAATTTTTGCTGAAAGTATTGCCTCTTGGCCGCACGTACCCTAGATTTGACCAAATTTCTCATCAATTTGTAATACGCATGGCTTTCAGTGGTCTTTAGTCTAAGATATCTGTGATATTAGAAATCCCATTCAGCAATAAGTGACCGAATCACTGCAGTAAACCAAGCAAAACCATTTTCCCTGATTCTGCGAGAGTGCAGTGGGAGCAAATTTATCGTGAAGATAATATAGTAGTTCGTTAAACCATTAATTTTCCTCATCCACTGAGGTACACAGGCTGATGTCATTCCAGAGCAGTGAGACATACTCATCTTCCAATTGATAGAGACTAATATCATCATATTTTCTATATGATATATCCCTGTACTTTCTGCAGTTACCAATATCAATGCTATATGTTATAAAAAGGAAATCATGATCGAAGGTGGAAGGCGAACCAATCTGGCTTTGAAAGCTAACAGAATTATTATCAGCAGTAAAAAGCAGGTCAGGCAGGGATGGGTTATCCGTATTCAGATAAGTTTGGAGATCGTTTGGAGATGAAGAGACTGTAGAAAGAATAAGAAATGGTGCATCGCACTATTATGTCTCAACAAATTGACATTAAAATCTCCACCCAAGACAATATTTGCATATCTTTGTGTTAGATCAGAGAAAGCAGAACGGAATTCTGCTGCGTTTTCAATGGAAAAAAGAATTTAGTGGACAATACACGAAGGATAGCAAACATTTAGTAGCACCTAAGATAATTCCACACACAAAAATTCCAAAGGAGAACTTCCGGAAGAGTAAACGATTCGTGTATCAAAATAATCTCTGATATAAATAGCCACACCACCGCCAATTCGACCCAATCCGTCATTTCTAAAATGGTTATAACCAGGAAATCTAACAAGAGTAGAAGGAATATGGGAATGTAGCCATGTCTTGCACACTAAAATCACATGAACGTCAGAACCCACAAATATATCACATAATTCATCAAATTTGTGCTTCTGGCATTTAAACTCATTACACTAAGACCTTCCGACTGCTGACAAAAAATATTGATTAGAGTTCTTACTCTGTTCGACGTAAAGATAAGAGTTGCGAGTCACCAAGGTGAAGGGAACAAAAACACGATCAGCACCAATGAAAAAAGACATTAACACCATAAAAACTGAGTGGACTACAAAATATATGATAAGTGGTATAAAACTCTGTGTTAACAGATTGACAACAATTAAATATAACAAGACTTGAATAAATTAAAATATAAGCACTCAACGAAATATAGTAGTATCACTATGATATAATCTAAACAGTCAACGAAATAGATTAAACTTAAATGAAAAGGATTAACTAAAACAAATGAGAAAGACATATTTAACATATTAATATAAAAACAATTAAAACAGACAAAAATCATGCACAATTCCAGTTTTAAATACAAATTGCGTGAATATCTGTACATAAATAATGATAGGTAAATATGATGATTCTAGTGATAGTTTGAATACAAGGTGTCTTCTTATCATTTATTTATTAATTATGCAGAGTTTAATTGTTACTTCAACTAATGTTCTCGTCGTTAAAAACATAGCAAATGCACAACTATATATGAGGGCGTATATATTATGAAATAAAAGCTGTGTTCCTTTGTGGCCACAGAACAGGACGGATCAAAAAATACACAAAAGAACGCCTCATGCATTTTCATATAAATGAAGCGAACATTATAAAGAGTTCGCTTCAATCCACAGAACAATTTGTTCTCTCCAGTATATGGGGGTTCTAGAACAAGGTACACAAAAGAACGCAGCCAAAGTTTCAATCTTGTTCTGAAACTAAAGTGAATAAATAGAAAAATATTTTGCGAATGTTGTTTGTGTAAAGTGAATAAAAATTGTATAAATTATCGAAGTGTTACCGTTTCATTACGTTACAAGCTATCTTTTGTTAAAAACTTATACATTTTTCGGATAGCTCTGTAAGTAAATACAAAAATAGGATGACATGGTACAATATAATGTCATATGAACACAGGCAGTTGAGGCAGAATGGCAGTTTTTAGCAACCTGCGATGGGAAAGGACTTTGTGATACCTTACGAGGAGTTCTAAAAAAAATGCATCAAAAGTTTACTTGCAAAATAATGAAACTCAAACATCGAAACATCTGTACGATTGGGCTGTTTCAAAGAAAGAATAAAAGTGAAATGTGTTCATGTTTCAACAAAATATTACACCAATATTGAAAGAAAAATCAAAAGTATGGCGTCACTCAGCATATACGCCACAAACTATACATGTTTGACTTGTGAAAAGCTTACTACTACACGGAGAAAAATGAATATGTCAAATTGAACGAAATCATTGTTTATACCAAACGATTTCGAGTTTAAAACGGCGCCAATGACGCTTAATGTTTGTTTTAACAATTAGCAAACGTTCGTATTGAATGGATGTATCTTGATTATAAAAATATTCACATCAAGCAACCTTGCGTTCATTTCAAACATATAAAATGTTCAAGAAATGGAACAGTTTTCTCATGCAAATTGAATTTCATATACGTTCAAAATTGAAACGTTTGAAAATATTCACATCAAACAACCCTGCGTTCAATTCAAGAATACAAACTGTTAAAAGAATTGAAAGTTTTCCAGTTCTAATTGAAAACTTGTTTATTTATGATAAAAATTTCACTTATCAAACTTATGTATGTACATTATATACTTCTGTATAAGTATTTCAGTAAAAAATGTTTATGATGAAAGAATTGATGGTAATTCATTAAATCAACTAATGGCAAAGGCACACCCGGTATCTTCAGTTCGAACATCCGGCTGTCATTTTTTGACGAAGAAATACATAATATTGTTACGCGCCACAAAGTGATACAAGCGACATCTATTGGAAATGGAAACAACTTTAGGTTAGTGACATCCTAGTAAACTGGGTTTGGAGAATGGAATATTCAGGAAGGTTCTAGGATAATTCGTAGAGTATAAATACGGCGCTGCTCACATCCAGGAGGCGAGTATTATTTCAGACAGCGAAGTGAGAAGTGAACGAAGTAAACTATTTGGATTGCGATAATTAGAAGTACAGTACTAGCGATAAATAAGGAATTGATTTGATAATTATTTGTGAATTTGTGAGAGTAAAGTTAAATAAAGAAAGAACTTTAATTATATCTGAAATATTGTGTTTTAAATAACGAACTAAGGCCACGCTCGTAACAACTGGTGTCAGAAGTAAAATAAAATCGCGAAATAAAGTGGTGGCATTTGAATTTGAAATTCAAAGAGTGATTAATTTTGTGAAATCGTGTGTAAAAATTCCGAAAGATAATTTTATATTAAACTGTGAGTGAATTACAAAAGACGCAAGAATGGGACGCAAGCTAGAGGAGCTTCGCATACAGGAATTGAAAGTGGAGTTGGGGAAGCGGTCATTACAAACGACTGGCCTAAAGAATGTTCTAGTCGAGCGACTTAGACAAGCTTTGATAGAGGAAGAAAAGAATCCTGAGACATTCGTTTTCGAAGAAGAACCAGAAATTGAGGAAGAGCCTGCAATGAACATAGAACAGCTTTTAAGTACTTTAATGAGCAAAATGGAAGCCCGTTTTGATGAACAAAAGAATTCTCTCCAGGAACAAAAGAATTCTCTCCAGGAACAAAAGAATTCTCTCCAAGAACAAAAGAATTCTCTCCAGGAACAAAAGAATTCCCTCGAGGACCACAAGAAATCTATGGAAACCCGTTTGGACGAACAAAAGAATTCTCTCCAGGAACAAAAGAATTCTCTCGAGGACCACAAGAAATCTATGGAAACCCGTTTGGACGAACAAAAGAATTCTCTCCAGGAACACAAGAAATCTATAGAAACCCGTTTGGACGAACAAAAGAATTTTCTCCAGGAACAAAAGAATTCTATGAAATCACGTTTAGATGAGCAGAAGAATGCTTTGGATGAACAAAAGAATTCTATGGAATCCCGTTTAGATGAGCAGAAGAAATCACTGGAAACGCGTTTGGATGAACAAAAGAGTTCTCTGGAGAATTGTCTAGAAAGTCGCTTAGAGGAACAAAAGAATTTCCTGAAAAACTCGTTAGACGAACAAAATTTAAAAATTGAAGGAATCGAGCAAGAAGTGGCGGAAGTTCAACAAAAAGTGACCGAACAGCTTGACAACTTCAAATCAGATTTGGAGAAGATGAAGCATCGACAACCACGGCACGAAGGAATTGAAATATCCAATGCAGGCAGAATGAAACCTCCAATATTTGATGGACAAAATTCGTGGCATATTTTCAAGAGACAATTCGAGGCTGCTTCCGAAGTAAACGGATGGAATGATGCAGACAAAGCTACAGCTCTGGTATTAGCACTTCGAGGTTCTGCATCAGAGCTTTTACAAACTATACCGATAGAAAGGCAACGTGATTATACTTCATTAGTACAGGCGATAGAGTTACGTTATGGAGATGAACACATGCAGCAAGTATATCGCCTACAGCTACGCAACAGGATTCAAAAGCATGGCGAATCACTACAACAACTGCAGGGTGATGTGGAAAGATTAGTTTATCTCTCATACTCTAGCGTAAATGCGGATTTCCTTAATGAAGTGGCAACAGAAGCATTTGTGAACGCTATTGCAGATCAAAATTTACAACAAGCGTTGAGGCTAGCAGGAAAGAAATCAACAGCAGAAGCACTAGCCTATGCACAAGCGTATGAATCTGCCAGGCAAGCTTCTCGAAGTGCAATACGAGTGAGAGAAATTTCGGTGGAGGAATGTACTTGTAATAGAATGCAGCCATCACAGAGCAATTCTTCACGTGGTATTCTGCGATGCTGGAATTGTAATAGACCAGGACACCTCCAAAGGGACTGCAGAAAACGCCGTCGAACAGAATCACAAGAAGAGTGAGAAACTGAAGAGCTGCTGGGCTCAATGGAACTCTCGTCATGTTGAATGTGGTATATTAAAGCGCAAGTGGGAATCAACTAACGGCGAGTCATTCCGAATGCAAATAGTCGTGCCAGCATCCCAGGTCAAAGATGTTCTAGAAGAAATGCACAGTGGAGCATCTGGAGGACAGTTGGGGGTGAATAAAACAATTTCCAAAATACGTGAAAGGTTTTATTGGTTACATATTCGGGAGGATGTTGAGGAATGGTGCCGCAGATGCACTATCTGTGCTTCTTGCAAAGGACCACCACACAGAAGTAGAGGAGAAATGCATAAGTATAATGTAGGAGCCCCATTTGAAAGGATAGCCGTAGACATCGCTGGACCTTTTCCAGAAACAGATAACGGTAACCGTTATATATTAGTTGCTATTGACTATTTCAGTAAATGGCCTGAAGGTTATGCAATCCCTAATCAGGAGTCTACCACAGTAGCGGATCAAGTAGTAATGAATTGGGTCAGTAGATTTGGTGTTCCTCGTGAACTTCATTCGGACCAAGGACGGAACTTCGAATCACGGACTTTCCAAGAGATGTGTAAAATTCTGGGAATAAGAAAAACCAGAACAACTCCTCTGCATCCACAATCTGATGGCATGGTAGAGCGCTTCAACAGAACATTGGTCGAGCATCTAAAGAAAGTAGTCGACTATCACCAACGCGATTGGGATCGACATATTCCCATGTTCTTAATGGCCTATCGATCAGCTGTACACAACACGACCGGACAAACTCCAGCAAAAGTGATATTCGGAAAGGAGATGCGTTTACCTAGTGATCTCAAGTTTGGTACACCCAGAGGTGAACAAAAATTACCAGACGATTATGTATCGGAACTTAGACAACGATTAGCTGATGTACACGAAGTCACGAGAGCAAAATTAGCAATAAATAACAATCGGAAGACCCGCTATTACTTACGTGCTAACTCAGCAGGATTTAATGAAGGTGACCTTGTTTGGCTGTACAACCCGAAACGACGTAAGGGACGTTCTCCTAAATTACAACAACACTGGGAAGGACCGTATTCAGTAGTGACTAGAATAAATGACGTAGTATATAGGATTCAGCGGGGTACAAGAGGCAAACGGAAAATCGTTCATCTAGATCGTTTATGTCAATACTGCGAGCATCAAGACCGTGGATCACCTGTTGTTCGGGACGAACAATTTTAAGAAGGGGGCAGTGTTACGCGCCACAAAGTGATACAAGCGAATTCTATTGGAAATGGAAACAACTTTAGGTTAGTGACATCCTTGTAAACTGGGTTTGGAGAATGGAATATTCAGGAAGGTTCTAGGATAAATCGTAGGGTATAAATACGGCGCTGCTCACATCCAGGACGCGAGTATTATTTCAGACAGCGAAGTGAACGGAGTAAACTATTTAGATTGCGATAATTAGAAGTACAGTACTAGCGATAAATAAGGAGTTGATTTGATAATTATTTGTGAATTTGTGAGAGTAAACAGTAAAGTTAAATAAAGAAAGAACTTTTGAATTATATCTGAAATATTGTGTTTTAAATAACGAACTAAGGCCACGCTCGTAACAATATTATTTAATATAAGTTCCAAAAAATCACATACATACCCACAACTGAACCAAATTTTGTTTCTGCCACAATTTCAATTTTGCCTGAGCTACAAAATAATACTAAATTTAACTCTGTTGATGATCATAGTGAAGGTGTTTTGCTTTGAAAATGAAGAATAGCCCGGTTGATGAAAATCCAAATGCATTTAGCCATTATACTGAACGTCAAAGTATTCACTATGAAATACTTTCTCTTTTCAAAGTGAATTGTTAAATTGAAAGCCTTTTTTAAACGCGCAGACGTTTATGCGTTTTTAAAAACTCTTTCAATTTCAATATGTTTTGGTTTGATTTGATAGAAAATTAGTTGAATGAAACGAATTCAATCGAATATGTATTTTAAACGCGACGGGCGTTTGTTATGAATTTTTTTTTCTCTCCGTGTACCAATTATCAACTCTAGTGACGTTATATACTGCCAGTTAGATAACTCGAATTGTAGAAAATTAAATATTGCATTTAATTCATGTGCTCGCTCTGTCTTTAATATTAGAAGGTATGAACATATATCGCGGTACTCGAGGAGGATTGTCGGTTGCACCTTGGATAACTATCTGAAATTCCGTATTTGATTTGTCATATACCTATAACATCCTTTACTTACATTACCCGGATAACCTTGACAATCGACTTCGATTTTTGCATTCTGAAAGAACGCTTTTGGTGAAATCTCCCCATCATACACTCTCGATCTTTGTTCATATGTGGTTTCAGAACTTTGGAACTCACTTCCTCTAACCATACGTTCACTTCGAGTCGTTGGGAGATTCAAGTCAGAATGTTTCAAATATTTTTGAAGTTTAACAAATTTTATAAGTCCTTTTGTTTATTATTATTATTGAGTAACAATGCTTTCTCTTTTATGTACTTATTGTCTGTAGCTTTAATTTTATAATACCTACTTAGCTATTTCTACTGTATTCTTGTATCTTTTTTATACATACATACTACTTATATGCTTTTTATTTTTCTCTTTTCTTTTAATGAAAGTTGTATTTTCTTCTTTAGTATTTAATATTCTCGCTTATTGATATCAAAAGTATTATTGTTATTAGAGCATTTAAAAAACAAAAGTTTTTTGGGGATGGATTTTTTTCCGGAGAGGGTCAAAAATCCAAAATTTATAAAAAAATTCTTTTTTTTTTTATATATTTTTTAGTTGTTTTTATCTTTTTATACAAGCGAATTCTATTGGAAATGGAAACAACTTTAGGTTAGTGACATCCTTGTAAACTGGGTTTGGAGAATGGAATATTCAGGAAGGTTCTAGGATAAATCGTAGGGTATAAATACGGCGCTGCTCACATCCAGGACGCGAGTATTATTTCAGACAGCGAAGTGAACGGAGTAAACTATTTAGATTGCGATAATTAGAAGTACAGTACTAGCGATAAATAAGGAGTTGATTTGATAATTATTTGTGAATTTGTGAGAGTAAACAGTAAAGTTAAATAAAGAAAGAACTTTTGAATTATATCTGAAATATTGTGTTTTAAATAACGAACTAAGGCCACGCTCGTAACAATATTATTTAATATAAGTTCCAAAAAATCACATACATACCCACAACTGAACCAAATTTTGTTTCTGCCACAATTTCAATTTTGCCTGAGCTACAAAATAATACTAAATTTAACTCTGTTGATGATCATAGTGAAGGTGTTTTGCTTTGAAAATGAAGAATAGCCCGGTTGATGAAAATCCAAATGCATTTAGCCATTATACTGAACGTCAAAGTATTCACTATGAAATACTTTCTCTTTTCAAAGTGAATTGTTAAATTGAAAGCCTTTTTTAAACGCGCAGACGTTTATGCGTTTTTAAAAACTCTTTCAATTTCAATATGTTTTGGTTTGATTTGATAGAAAATTAGTTGAATGAAACGAATTCAATCGAATATGTATTTTAAACGCGACGGGCGTTTGTTATGAATTTTTTTTTCTCTCCGTGTACCAATTATCAACTCTAGTGACGTTATATACTGCCAGTTAGATAACTCGAATTGTAGAAAATTAAATATTGCATTTAATTCATGTGCTGCTCTGTCTTTAATATTAGAAGGTATGAACATATATCGCGGTACTCGAGGAGGATTGTCGGTTGCACCTTGGATAACTATCTGAAATTCCGTATTTGATTTGTCATATACCTATAACATCCTTTACTTACATTACCCGGATAACCTTGACAATCGACTTCGATTTTTGCATTCTGAAAGAACGCTTTTGGTGAAATCTCCCCATCATACACTCTCGATCTTTGTTCATATGTGGTTTCAGAACTTTGGAACTCACTTCCTCTAACCATACGTTCACTTCGAGTCGTTGGGAGATTCAAGTCAGAATGTTTCAAATATTTTTGAAGTTTAACAAATTTTATAAGTCCTTTTGTTTATTATTATTATTGAGTAACAATGCTTTCTCTTTTATGTACTTATTGTCTGTAGCTTTAATTTTATAATACCTACTTAGCTATTTCTACTGTATTCTTGTATCTTTTTATACATACATACTACTTATATGCTTTTTATTTTTCTCTTTTCTTTTAATGAAAGTTGTATTTTCTTCTTTAGTATTTAATATTCTCGCTTATTGATATCAAAAGTATTATTGTTATTAGAGCATTTAAAAAACAAAAGTTTTTTGGGGATGGATTTTTTTCCGGAGAGGGTCAAAAATCCAAAATTTATAAAAAAATTCTTTTTTTTTTTATATATTTTTTAGTTGTTTTTATCTTTTTATAATTTCTTTGGAAAGCCAATTTAATACCTTTATTTTGAGATATCGCATCAAAACAATCGAATAACTCGATCATCAGTAATCATCAAATTAAAGAATACGTCCACAGTGAAAACTTTAAAATTTGAGTCACCCTGTATACAAAACGAGAGGTCGGCAGGCTGAAGAAAAAAGACTGTTCTAATATTTTTTAATCCTTAACTAATTCTGAAAGTTTCATCGAAATCGATGGGGTCGATATTGTAGAAAAATTAATTTTTATTGTAAAAATTGTAAAAATAATTGTAATCCCAATATACAGCTCACTATTGGTGAACAGTTTGTAGCATTTAGGGGACGCTGTGGGTTTATCATGTACATGCACAACAAACCTACAAAGCTTGGAATCAAAATAATAATGGTGGTAGATGTAAAGTTCTCATACGTATATAATTTTGAAATTTATGCTGGGGCTAAGCCTGAAGGGCCTTTCCAAAATTCTAACAAAGTTCTGGATGTTACACTTCGAGTATTGGATCCCATCTGTAATCTCGGATGTAATATAATGATAGATAATTGGGTTACCAGTGTACCCCTAGCTCAAGAACTGTTAAATCGAAAAACTACCATAGTTGGCCCGCTCAAGTCTAATAAACCAGGAAAAGCTTCAATTTCCAAAGATTCGAGTCACAGGGAAGAGAAAAGTACCGTTTTTCGCTTTCAGAAAGACTCCACTCTTTTATGGTCTAAATCCACCTAGGAATGGCCCGAGAACTGGAAAAAGTGGTCGCTGTGCATATTGTCCCAGATCACGTAATCAATCTGCTTCCAAATTCTGCAGAGCATGCAACAACTGTATTTTCCCGGATAATTAAGTACTACTTTTTACAAATTGTTATAATGGTAATAAAAAAAGTAAAAAAACGAAAATGTCTCAAGGCCTAGTAAATTTCGTAAATTTTCCTTCTGTTTTTTCTAAATTTATTTTTTAATCTTTAAGTTAATTAAAATATGAAATTTTCATAAAACTTGAAGGAACTAATAAATATATAAAAATATTAAAATGTATTTTAATTCATATGTTACAATAATACCTAACCATAAAACAGGTATTTGGAAATGGTCTTAATATTCACCCCACGCGAGTAAAACATTAGAAAATTAGGGCGCGTGTACTGTACTGTTTAGGGTAACCCTTTTTTCTTGTTTTTTTTTTTTTTCAAAATGCAGCTGAAAAACAAGTAATGTTTCCTCAAAAATCCAGACAGTTTTATACTTAATTTTTGAAAATTTTAACTAAAAAAAAGGCTACGTTTAACTGAAACTATTCTAACGAAGGCTGGTGGCTGAGTTACACCGAGAATTGATACGAAAATTGGTGTTTTTGGGAAATCACATTTAAAGTTTAAAAAATAACTATTCTCTTGTCGGTAAACAATTTTTGTTTATACTTCCTGAATTCATTGATTCCGAATCTAAGCAAAGGCAAATAATATTATCATTACCTGGGAAATTATTAGCAAAGGATCATAAGACTACACATGACCTACACACAAATTACCTGTAGCAGACCGCTACAGACGCATTGGCAGGTTAACTTAAAATCCCCATAACTTTTGTAATTCTTTGAATTCAAATTTATTATTTTATATGCGTAATCTAGACATGGCTTATTGGAAAAAAATTAGAGAGGAAAGCATTGAATCAGAAAAATTATCGGAACTAAATACATGATAAATAGCCGAACTGGCTTAATATCTCCTTTTTAAGACAAATTTTGTACTCTGTAGTCGCGGTAGTCGCGTAAGAACCTTTATCCGACTCCGGCACAGAATATTTGTCAACTGAGGACAATGGAGGCAAAATTAGTGATGAAGGCGGTGCAAGATATCTTATTCATTCGCAAAAATCCCGCGAAATTTGTTAAATGCTGTTTTAGTATTCTAAAGTATTCATAATCGAACCTAATCACCTTTCTTTGTTTTTCTTCAACCAATGCTAATAAAAACAGAACTTCTTCATCGAAACTAGAGTACATTTGTATAAAATCCGTCGCTCCCGTTATGAAAACTCTATTTGCCGCGTACCATCGCGCCGCGTCACTCCGCCCCCAGTGTGACCATGGCTTTAAGCGGTTACCTTCCTTTATGAAAGCTTAGCGAATAAATATCCGTCTATGAATAGGAAAGGGAAGTTGTTCGGCCTATCATTCTAATTCATCTGTTGCTGTAAGCTGAATTGTGACATCATATACTTGACAACTAATGTAACCCTATAGCACCAATTTGAGCATGTTACATTCCCCGAAGATGACATTGTGGAAATTGAGCATTGAAAAGTGTGAGAATGATATAAGATTGCAAATGAGACATGATTGTAAAATTAGTTAAAAATTTATATGAAATTGTGCAAAATAATCTACTTGTCATTCCTTGAATTGTAAAATATAAATTTAAGGTATTTGAGATCTGTGCTCAAGCGTAGGGGGTGCCGCTTTACAAAGGACAACTCAACTTTTCAGTTCAAATATAAAATTTCAATTTCAATATATATGCTTAAAACTATATCACAAATTCAACTCATAAAATATCCTAATAACCCTAATAATAATTTTAATAAAATATAAAAAATCCAATATAATTCAATTCCGCCACAGTAGTTTGCTTCCTTTATTTCTGTAAAAAAAGGAAGAATTCACTATTAAATTCTTGCTCACTCACACTTCATGTAATGACTCTCCGTCTCACTTAAACTAAAATCTGGTCGGTCTTACGGCAAGCTTTGGTTGCACTAGAATCACTTTTAGTAGGTGAAAAGTAATTTTTCGAAACTGGGTTTCTTGAAGAAACAATTTTTTTGCCGTAATCTAAGAAATACTGTAGCAAGTATTATACCATTTTAGAATCCTTATTAAATGCGTCAACTTATAAAGTTACTTGCCAAACTGGCGTAGTACATTTTTTTTTCATTACAGTCAGTCAAATTTGGGTGAAATATTAATTTTCTATTCTTGTTTCGGCAAAATTTGACATTTTCTTCCAAGCTAGAACAGTTGGGCGAGCATTTAAAGCAACAGGTTACATGAGCACTCTTCGGGATTACATAAGAAAAATAAAATTGAAAAAAGTAAAGATTTGTAGCAACACGAGCTAAAAAACCATCAAAAGGTGTACATTTTTTCGAAAACAAAAGAAATGTCTATAATTTAAAAAATACATGACTTAAATTTTTTTCATATTTTTCTGGTAACTGTTATGATTTGGTCTATCAACCGATTCCGGCTTGGAATCGACTTACGGGACACCCTGTATATATAGAATTGTTTTGAATTAAACGAAAATTGTAAATACAACATGTCAATTCTTGTAATTGACATATGGTGGCCTGAGTTTACAAATCACAGTTCTAATCAATTCCAATAATTGACATTCGTTGAACTGCATTTACAAACTCACATTTGTGGTGTTCTGAAATTCAAAATGGTGGTGGGTAGTGTAGCGATTATCGGTATAATTTGTTATCATTCACCTTTAATCATCGAATTCACTATTTTAACAAATTTAAATAATTCTACACTTAAACATTAAATTTAGCAGAACTCAAATTCTATTTTCTTCAATAAATGCAAACAAGGAAATTACTCAAATATATTATCAATCTATTGACACACGCGTGCGTTTTCTAATTCATTCCATGCCTATTCTATGTTTTTTAAATCATGTTTTATCTATCTAGGTATTTCAGAAAAATTCATACTTAACTCCACAATTACTTATATCGATCTCAATACTTTATATTAATTAATTTTTTACTGTTTAAACATGTCTTGCCAAAGATACCATATAGGCATATTTTTCCCAAAATGTTACCACAATAAAATTACAATTTAATCTATTTATGTAATAAAATGCTTAAATGAAGGAATGATTTTTATTAGTGTTAATAATCAATTTGTTTAGGTTAATCTCTGACCAGTAATTATACCCTTGTGGCATGCGATTACGTTTGTCCCTTAACCTCGAATTGTTTGAAAAAATGAATGAAATAATTAACTTCTTGATAAATATTGACAAATAAATTCTTCATGAAATTTTAACTTGTTGAAGCTTTGCTGCTAATCCGAACAAATTCCAAATAATGGCCACGAACTTTGGTGCCAGATTTTTACTCCCAAAATTCCTAAGTGGAGCCGATGAACAATTTTGATAAAAAATATTAAGTCCAAAAACTGAAGAACAATTGAAACTTTAAAAACTTGCATGTAAAAGTAAACTAGAACCACCTTGGCATATGTTAACTTTATGGCAACTCGAAAGAAAAAGAGATCGAATAAAGGAATGGCCCGCTTTTTATAGAAAATTTTGTCCCGATTTCATTATCCATAAAGTGAAATCTTCGAAATGTAACCCTTTTATGACTTTATTAGCGTTTTAGATTATAATTTGTATATGCCAAGATACATTTTACATTTTTTGGCATCCTTCCCACTTACTCCTACTTTTAATTGATTTTTTTTTCCTAAATGTGATCTACTTTATCGACACGCCATTTTTCGGTTCATTCCAATAAATTCTTCTCATGACTTCTCCTGTTTTGTCTTGCTCACACCGTACTCCTCTTTCGCACTCGTTAGTGTGAGTTGTCATTATAAAAATTGGGACTTACGTGAAAACGGCGAAAAATATCGCGGAACGAATACGGTCATTAAATTTGCGCGAAAATTTTGCCCGGATTTGATTTGTCAACTGTCACGGGAAAATTAAGTTTCACGATTTTGTTACAGTCGAACTGTCAACCGCGCGCGATGTAGTGTTTTTTATTAATTAATCGTGTTTTGTGTAGTGTTTTGTGGATATTTAATCTCTGGAGATCATAAAACACAGATATTGTATAATATCTGCTGAGCTTCTTTTAGTTTATTGTGTTTTTATTATGTTGGTAGACACATGTGCAGGTGAGCTTATTGGGTGCTCTTCTCACCTGTGATGTCCGCCAATCTTTAGCAGTCTTTTGGTATTTTGCTTGATTACCTTGTTTGTATGTTTATTTTGTTACATGTGCATGTCATGGTTGGAAAATTGCTCATCATTTCCTGCTTTCTATGTTGTTTATTTTGGTAATTTTCAAGTGTAATATAAGATTCATTTCTTGAGGTTATTCTGTTCTTAGTGTATTTATTATTAATTCAGCTATTAATGCATGTTTAAAAACATTTAAATTCATTTCTAATAACTTCCCTTTTCTTTCAGATCATTGAGGGACCTATGCACCTGTGGTATACTCCAGGTGTAGGTAAGCTGCCTTGTTTTAATTTTGTTTTGAATATGGTACATTCTTTTCTTTCCTTTTCAGGTTCGTCGAACAGAATGAATATCTGGAGTAAAGATAAAAATATGAGTTATGTAATATATGTACTGTCCGTTAATAGAACGTACACGCAAATTTGATTAAGTGACTGAAATGAATGCACTGGTAAATTTGGATCAAGATCAGTGGTCTATTTCCCAACAACAAATCAACACTGTTCACTTTCTTTGACTCGCAAGAAACTGCTGCACTTAGTTTTTAGAATCTCCCACTATTTAGATCAAATTATGTATAAAATGGTTTCAGGTCAACGATTCAAAAGTATGGGAAAAACACCCTCACAGGATTGTTAATAATAAATATATAAATAGATATTAAATATATATAATTAGTCTAGAGCAAATGTTAGAATAATTTAACTTCAAGACACTGGCACACGTGCTTAACTTAAATGTCTCGAGTAGTTGTATTAAGACAGAATTATATAAATTGTTGGGTCAGAGATCAACATACACTAGAAAGCACTTATTGACACCAATTTATAATGTACGATTTTCAGAAATAAATATGTTGAGACAAAACTCTGTATATAAGATTGGGTCTGAGATTTTTGTATTACAATAACACTTATTAGCACCAAGTTATTATATAAGATCGTCAACAAATGTAATAAAAATATATGTGTAAAATAGATATGCACATGATATGTATAATATATATGTGTATATAAGTCAAAATATAGTCAAATGGATATATGAATAAGTATTAAAATGTTACAAGTGACTGGTACTCACCGATCTAAAACTTGACACTTGAGGAATTGGCAGTAAGCTTATGTTAAGTCCTTTGTTCTTGGTTAGAACAATTCTTTATTTCCGTCGAGACCAGAAATAAAGCGTTAATGTTAGTAAGATACTATCTCATTTGAGACCCGAGATAATATTCTTTAAGTCAGTCGAGACCCGGCTTAAAGTGGTATCTTATCTTCAGTCGACACCCGAAATAAGATGCGTTTATTTCCGTCGAGACCAGAAATGATTGTTAGTAAAGATCATCTCAGTCGAGACCCGAGATAATATTCTTTAAGTCAGTCGAGACCCCGCTTAAAGTGTTATCTTATCTTCAATCGAGACCCGAAATAAGATGCGTTTATTTCCGTCGAGACCAGAAATGATTGTTAGTAAAGATCATCTCAGTCGAGACCCGAGATAATATTCTTTAAGTCAGTCGAGACCCCGCTTAAAGTGTTATCTTATCTTCAGTCGAGACCCGAAATAAGATGCGTTTATTTCCGTCGAGACCAGAAATGATTAACAGTAAATATCTAATCTTCAGTCGAGACCCGAAATAAGATGCGTTTATTTCCGTCGAGACCAGAAATGATTGTTAATTGTTAGAAGTGAAATATCAGTCGATACCCGATATGAATGTTAGTCCCTAAGCCAACTTACCCCAAGCGATGCCAAGCACAAAAAGAGAGCGAGATTAGTCAGCTTGTCGTTTTTATATCCCTTGCTTGCACACGACACCACTGATAGAGTAGCAGCGGCGCATGATTACAAGAATTGGCAATGCAGCCGTGCTCTTACGGTACTAGCGATAAAATTTGCCTAGCAACGAACAAAAATGCATAGCAACAAGAATTTTTAGAGCAACACATGCTGCTGTGTTAAGTTGAATTATATTTGCAAAAAATGGTATCTCTATCACGTAGAGAAGAAATTCCCGTTCGATGGTACTTATAATGATGATAGAGTTGCAAATTGATCTGCTTGATCTGATCGTATTTTGCCATGCATTGTATGTTACATGACAACACATGCTTTTGTTATATGTCGTACCTATTTTTAGGGAACATTGTAATTAGATTAAATTTACTTGCTTTTCAGAACTCAATTTAGCATGGTAATTTTTAATATGTTCCCTTTTCAGGAATTGTTTTTTGATAATAATTTTAAATTAATTTGCTCAATGAGGCTATACTTTTATGTTGTATTTATACAATATGCTATGAAGATGACAAATACATGGCTATGTTGGGTTGTGTACCTGTTTTTTGATTAAGAGTAATCAAATTAGAGATAAGTTTACAAAAAATTTAATGCTTTGTTTTCAGAATGCTTTCTTTCAGAAGTTTTCTGTTTATGAAAATATATTCGAATCAATTTGGTTCGAACAATATATGCACCCAAAATTAGACTATATTAAATTAGATATGTAAGTAAAATAAATGTTACACGTGGCTGGTACTCACCGATATAATACTTGGCACTTGAGAAATTGTCTTTAAGACCATGTTAAGACCCTTTGTTTTAATCTTTGATTAGAACAATTCTTTATTCCCATCTAGACCAGGAATAAACTGCTAATGTTAGTAATTTTGATCTCAGTCAAGACCCGAGATACAATGTGCTTTAAGTCAGTCAATACCCGAATTAAAGTCTTATATTAACTTCAGACAATACCTGAAGTAAGATTCTTTATTTCAGTCAAGGCCCGAAATAAAGTGTATGTTAGTAAAAGAATTACCTCAGTCAATACACGAAATAATACTCTCTAAATCAGTCAATGCCCGACTTAAAGTGATATCTTAACTTCAGTTAAGACCCGAAGTAAGAATTTTGATTTCAGTCAAGACCCGAAATAAAGTGTATGTTAGCAAATGGTTACTTCAGTCAATACCCAAAATAATGCTCTTTAAGTCAGTCACTGCCCAGCTTTAAGTTTTTTTTATTCATAGGAGTTATGTATCAGTCGATGCCCGATCCCTTACCTAGCCAAACTATCCCAAGCGATGCAGAGTGCAAAAAGAGATCGAGATCAGTCAGCTTTTCGTTTTTATAGCCCTTGCTTGCACACGACACCACTGCTGGAATAGCAGAGCCGCATGATTGCAGGAATTGGCAGTGCAGCTGTGATCTTACGGTACTAGCTACACAATGTGCATAACAACGACCAAAATGCATAGCAACAAGAATTTTTAGAGCAACCCATGCTGCTGTGTTAAGTTAAATTATATTTGCAAAAAATGTTATCTCTATCACGTAGAGAAGAAATTCCCGTTCGATGGTACTTGTAATGATGATAGAGTTGCAAATTGATCTGCTTGATCTGATCGTATTTTCTGCCATGCGTTGTATTCTACATGACAACACATGCCCTTGTTAGATTTTGTAACTATTTTTTTGTTTTTCTGGGGAAAATTGTAATTAGATTGAATTTTTATTTTCAGAACCAATTTTAAATTGCTATTAGATCAAATTTACTGCATTTGTTTTATTTTCAAAACCAAAACTTTTAAACTCCTTTTTAGAAATTGTTTATAGCGTGAGTTAAACTGGTTTGAACAATGTGTACGATTGTAAATGGAAGCGCTGCAACTAATTCACGACGTAGTCTTGGCGAAAATGTAATTAAATTGCAAGCTTGACATATTTAGTGTCATTCACATTTATTTGCAGTTCAATTGATGGGGAATAACCTTAGCTTCGCGAATTGTGACCCATATAAACAAAAATTATTAATTAATTGTCAGCTTTACACTTTGATATTTCTCAATATCACGCAAATCGAATATTGGGCAGAATTTATGATTGCGAAAAACCAAAAGAGTGACCCTCAATGCGAGGTATTATAATGGGGTAAAATCAGTAGTACGGTTTGGAAGAAAAGGCGAAGTTTGGTAGTAAGAAAAGAAGTTACGGACGGGCCGTGAGTTCGTGCGGAAGTTCAGTGTATTGTTAAAAGTTATTTAAGCGTCCGGTCAGGAATAATTATTAAAAAGAATATAAAATAGTTCAAATTTAAAAAATAGTTTGGTTCACTAGAAGTCTTGATGGGTAAAGAATGATTATATATAATAATAATGCTAAATAACTGAGAAGTATACAATAGTTTACTAATAAAATCCACAAATAAAAGTATTAACCTCTTGTGTTTGTTATAATCAACAAAAAATCCCTAACAAGTGTGAGAGCAGAGTTGAACTTCCAACAAAGTTGCAGTATACTGTGCCGTGTAGTCGCAACAGTTTTGTCTGTGCTACCCTACCCGTGTGAGGATGGGAGCAGTAGGAGAATTAGATTTCTGCTCAGATATGGACGAAAATGAAGCAGAAGTAATTTTCTGCAGCAGCAGTAAATTCCCTGCATATGTGAAGGATGAAGGTTTCACAGAATTTAATTTCTATATAATGGAAGAAAAAATTAGATTTTTTGCAAATGATAGGCGACGATGTATTCAGAGAGAAACAAGAACGAGGTGATTCTGCTGTGGCTCGTCACCTTTCTATAGCCGCCATGAACCACTACGTCTCAGCTCCATAATATGTTTCCCTAGTAACGCTTGGTCCCATGGTTTCATATCATAAAATTCTAACTGCGGCGAAACCAGCTGATTGACGTAATGTCACTCTGACGACATTATAATATTGTAAATTTACGGAGGTACGTGGGAAATGGCTAGCTTGCGAGATTATTAGTTTATTTATATATTATTGATGTGTTTTATTTGTTTTTAGACCAAAGGTATTGTAGAAAAGCACGGATTGCAGCCTTAAAGATTTTATTAATGTTTGGGCTGATTGGTCGAGCCGTGAAAGTGTTGCAGATGTGGAATTTGGGATTATTTTAGATAAGTGTTTTTTTTTTTGTAGTTTTTAACTTTTTGAATTAAGTACTTTGTGTTCCTTTTGTTCTACTTTTCAGGATCACATACCTTAGAGGAATTTACATCGAGGGATAGTATGATATTCGTGTGGCCTGAACAAGGTAAGTAATTAAAATCATACATATTTCAAAATTTATAGTAAATTTTAAATCCTACAATAACCTACGTTCTTATTTTTCTTTAAGAAATTAACTACTTAGAGAATTTCTTAATATTTAACTATAAAATAAAATTAAAAAAAACAATTTTTAATTCTTCTTTTTTTATACATTTCTAGATTGCAATCTCGTGAACAGAATTTTTCATCTTTAAGCGTAGTACGCTGTTCAAGCGAACATTTCGTTTCCTATACAAAATCTATGTAAGAAAAAATGTTGGCGAAAAGTGCCACAAAAATTTTGGTTTGAGATTTCGTAAAGTAGTACGCTGTTCGAAAGAAAAAAATCAATGTTTAGGTCGTGGAATGCAGATGACGCTAATATGAATGATTAACAACGCTGTAAATAGATAGAGGAAGAAGGTTAATTTGTCATCGACGTCTTCACGGAGGTGATAACGGCTGTCTGGGAGGCTGTTAGGTGGGCAACCAAACAGGAAGGCACATATGCTATCTTCTCAGACAGTCTGTCCTGGCTCGTTGGCAGTTAACATAAGAAGCTCCATTTACAGTGGAAAGATTACCTTAGCATGGTGCACTGCCGACGTGGGGGGACCGATCCCCGCTTGTTCCTACTGCCGAGATGCAACAGTGACTGCAGCCCACGTATTGCAAGAGTGCAACGAATTACAAAGACTACTGACTGAACTCGGGACTACAAGGACACCTAGAGAACTCCACGCATATAGTGGGGAGGATACAAACATACTACTCGAAGTACTGAGAACATACCTACGAAACGGGAACAAGGACACTAGACTTTAACTGCTGACATACGGACCTTTGCTGTAATATACCCTTTCATAGATTATAAGAAGACTTGAATGAAAAAAAAAATTGTTTTTCTTTTTTCGAATATAACTGTGA
Organism: Dioctria linearis; assembly: GCA_963930735.1. NCBI lineage: Eukaryota > Metazoa > Arthropoda > Insecta > Diptera > Asilidae > Dioctria > Dioctria linearis. Next base: position 293,708,595 of record OZ005740.1, on the reverse strand, counting down.
ACAAGAATAGTAATATAAGCTAATTGGAATTTATAAAATATCAAAACATTCGAGATAAAAAACAAACAAATTATATACAATAATATAATCCACAATTGATAATATGACACAGACAAGTACTGTAATATTACTATACAAAATTAAATAACATAAAGAGTAAGCATAATAAAACATTAAACTTGAAAGTAGCTAACTAGTGTATAACGTCATAGGAGTGCAACTTACACCAAAATAAAATACAGATATTATGTCATAAGTTAAGCTTGCGTGTCATTCCCTTTGGTGAAGTTGTTTCTTTCTAATTTACTTTTGTTTACCGTTCTATCGTTAAATAGTTTTAATTTTGTAATAGTATAGCCGTATAATTTAAGTTCTTCCCATCCATCATTGCATATAAATAGCAAAAATTTAAGAAAACATAATATAAAAAAAAATCTTCTCTGGACGTAGTCGTCCATCAAATTCACCACAACCTGTTAGATAAACCATAAGACCTAAAAATATATAAGCAACATGTAAAAATTTAAAATCAAAATATCAAGGATTTATTGTTAAAAAAAAAAGGAATATATGTAATGAATAAATAAATAAGACTGAGAAAACCTCAGACAGCTTCCCAGATGGCCTTGTAGCCATGGGCCTAAAAACAATAATTGTTTCTTAGTAGTAGTCTTAGAATTAAGAGCTATGTTAATAAAATTAATGAGTAATAAATAAATGAATAAATAAAAAATTACAAATAATTTCCCATTATCCAGTTCTATTTTACATTTTCTCCATAACTCTTTTCCGTGTAGAATTATATGCCGAGATTGCAAGCGAAACTTTCGCTCATCAGCGTACTATAGGCATAACGTCCAACAGAATTTTCTCAAAGAAGTTTAATCACACATTTCTAAAAAAAAAATTGAGATACGGCTCAAGTGACATACTCGACTTGACATCTTAAAAAAAGTCAATAACACAGAGAAAAATAAATGGTGCAAATGTACACACTGAAATTTTACGTATAAAAGTATGCAAACGTGAAGAAATTGTAAATAAAACTGATTAATAAAACGAAGAAATCAGAAAATCATATTCCATCTAAATTCCAGAAAGGGACTTTTTTGCTTCTACGAGAAACACGGCCTCAAGCTCCGTGATAAAGCCAAATCCAGTTATAATTCATCGTTCATTAATAAAGAGCCGAATCTGTCTAAGTTCCCAAACGGCTTAAACTCTGTGGTAAAGCTAAATCCAAGCTAAAATTAATCGTCCATTAGATAGAGCAGATATCTCAAATTCAGATTCCGTTCAAGTCCCGACATTGGCCTCAAACTCTTGGATAAAACCAAATCCAGCTAAAATTCGTCAAGTAATAGAATGAGGAGATATCTAAGAAATCTAAGTACAAAAGATTTCGTCCAACGGCCGCAGACTCCTAACTAAAATTCTTAGTCTTTCGGTGCTAAGTCTTATAGTGCTACAATTTAGAAGTATTCTTAGATTTTAAATATAAACAACTCTTGAGGTTCAGTAACAAATACAATATAATTAATGTGAATGTTAAGATAATAAAAATTATGAAAAGATTTAAACATATAACAAAAGTTGTTGATATAATTTGTATATTGATTTGATTCTCCAATAAAGTTATTTGAAATATTTCGTACTAATACTAGTATAGCTGTTTTATAGAATTCAAATTTTCTATCACTTCTATTGGATTAATCAGTCTACCTCGACGCAATATTAAACAACCTTAGTATTACAAGATTCGAGGATGGTAGGGACACAAGAAAACCAAGAGCTCCCGAGGAAAAGCTATGATTCCTGACCTACGTCTCTCAAGAGATTAAATCAGCATTATTTACGGTGCTGTAAGTTTACACTTCTGAATTACCGCCCCATGCATAATATGCCATAAGAAATTGGTTTAAATTTGTTGTCGAACCAAACAAACATTAAAATTCAACTCTCTGTAAACCAACGTTTTGAATAAGGTATGCCTCTCGCTCTCATCCAACAGACAAATATCAATGGAAAAGTATAGTTCACAAAATATCCAAGAGCTACTTGCTCAGAAAGATAGTTACACAAACCTCCCTCATGGTCGGATGCTGTCAATTTAGCCTAAAACACAGAATGGGCGATTAAAGTTTTCATCATAGAACGATTGCAACTGTCGAAAGCAGAAGTGGAGTGGCTGTGGTACATAGTTCATGAGGGATATTGTCAGGGCATTCGTTCAACACCAACTAGACCACTTTGTCGATTATATCAACACATTCCTCCATAGCAAACTACTGCACACTACTGTAACTGTGGTGCATTTAAAACGTTCTCAGCCAGAAGCATTTACTCGTACCCCACTATCTCCAATAGATTCTTGTTTTTGGCTAGAGAACATACGATGTGTGTCAGTATGGTAAAGTGGGAGGATTTTAGAGGTTTCAAATGGTCAACACAGCACCCAGAGAGACAACTAGTTCAACATTGCCCACATTGTCACCAAAATGAGGTCGATTTTTTTTTACATTCATCCACTTAGTAAAGTTTTTGAGGGTGGAAACAGCATTGAAAACAGGACATGTGACTACATCCGGTAAAACGTTGCTCGACTTTTCAAGGAGCCTTCTTTGAACTTTCAGGTTTTCTAATGCTCTCAAAACTTGAAAAGTGTTGGAATATTATCCATCTTCTCCCTACGGATATTTTGCTAGAACATGTTGCCCAATGGTATGTAAATATTTTAATCACAAATATTCTGCAGACAGCCCAGGAAGTACTTACCCTGGATGATCATATTTAGGTATCACCAGAAAATCTCCTCGAAACACCCATAAACTCTGATATATATCTCTGCTCTCTGCCCTCCTGTTAGGTAAACAAAGTACCCCTATGTGCCTTGATGAACGTCCATACATACATATGTACGTATGGAAGGACGAGGGGATTATTCTGCTGGATGGGACAAAACAGGCCAGCCAGCATTGCCGTTACACTGAATGTACAAATTCTTACGAGAGGTGTGCATATTTAATAGATTCTGCCATCTTGGTATAACTAGCTTAGCCAACCTACCCCCATCATCGTCATTACGAAACTCTCTCAGGAATGACAGTGCATTAGTTCACAAGTGATTTACAGTAGCCGACGTGAACTCTTGCTTCACAAGTTTTGTGTTATGTGTCGCTATTCTCTTCCGAGCACTGATTCGAATCCCTGCATTGGCCTCCCATTCCTATTTGTAGATTGTAGCAGTTCTTGAGAAATTTCGTCCTGATTTAGAGATTTGTGTGTTTTTGGCATGTTAAGCAATGAAGATGAATAAACGGAAGATAACGCTCGCAAATTGAGATTTCAATGGTGTCGTTACTGTACATATTATTGAGGACGTCAGTCCTTGGAAGTGCTCCATTGTATCTAGCATCGTTCTACTGAGGTGTGTATATTTACAGTGACAGTGGGTAGCAAAATTAAATTCTAATATGGCATGCCGTGCATCAAAAGTGATTCAATGTATGTCGTTGACATTTTTTTTACATATGGAAAGTCCCTATTTAAAGAAATAAAGTTCTTGGGTCATGCTCTTATTTGGACTTTTAGCCACATCTATTGAACCCATAGGCCCATCAATAAATAGCCTCACTGTAGAAGGATATTACACGGTGTCTGTTATTTACATTCTTGAAGATGTCATACAAGTTATAATTAATTCTTTCCGGGTAATCCGCATATCTCTGTCGGTCTCAACTATTTCCTTTCTTTCGACTTATGTAATCAACACTATGTCTCAAAGAGTTTACCTTTCTGATGAAATATGTGGTCTATGAAATTCTTTGAAAGATGTTGAAGTACTCTTTAACTTTATATTCGATTTTTCAAAGAGTTCCAAAGACTTTGAAACTCAATTTGCAAACTGTTTTTAAGCATACTAGAGCAGAGTATACAGATTGTGAAATGGGTAGTGCATTCTGGAATGGACCGTAACATGTTTTAGAGCGTGCCGAAAGCAAATGTTTTTATAATCGCAGTTTTTTATAAATTTGATGGACTTCCTCAACACTTCAGATACGAACAAATATGAATCACTCGACGTATCCACCATTTCAAATGTTGTGGTCCATTCCGGAATGGACCACCCAGCCATATAAATTTTGTGTACTTTTTCGGTACTGCATGCGACATCCAGTTATTGTTCCAAAAAAAATATGTAAGTGCAGTAAATTTAGAGGTAGTTCTTGACTGCAAGTACTCCCTCGGTTGGGAATCACACAATTTTTAAAAGCAAGGATTTGTATAAAAGAGCCTGACCTTCCATTTTGGCCGCTTTTTCCAGTTGTTAATACACATATGCTGAAAACAGCTGGAGAAGATTGGTTAAAGATAGAAAAACATAAGGCTATACGGGAGAAGAGTCATCCTCCAACTAACAGGTGAATCACTCACTACAACCGATAAGGCAAGCAAACTTTATGGCTTGAATACGTTTGAAGTCACTGTTTAACAATGGAATCTCAAAAGAACACAAGAAAATTGCGATCCATGGAGGTCCATGAGGACTATTAAAAGGGCTTGTGACACAAGTTAAAACCCTAGTACTCTCTTATGGGGTCATGTCGGAAAACAATGAGTATGTTAATATTCCAGGCTTTAACTTAATAAAGAACGTTTTTACAAAGTATGAAACAGAGTGGGCTATTCAATTTTGGACCATATAATTTACCTGGACAGAACGGTATTATTCCTATTATGCTGCAAAGAAAACTATAACTTTGAAGCTTACGTTATATATTATCGTTGCGTCACACAACCCAAGAAAAATTGATTTGGACACGTGATCTTATATTAGCCTAACGTCGTTTTTTAACATTTTCGTAACGCTAACTGAGGTATTTCTTGGTTACCTACTCAAAGGAAAAGAAATGTAGGTAGGAGTAGGAAATCAAAGAATAGTTTAAGGAAAGATTAAACAACAAAGTAGATGCAATTCATGATCAACAGTTGAGTTTTACATTCGTATAGGAATTTATTCAATGCTTAAAATAACCATATACAATTAAAGACCCCAAATCAACATATGTGCCAGCCTCGAAGCAAAAAATACTGGTTTCCGAGCAGAAATCCAGGCTATTTAACTCTGAATTATGGAAGACATCAATCACTAGAGCAGCACTGAATATGTCTTTCTCTGACAGAAAAGCCGTAATATAGGCTTTTGGATCGAATCGTTTTGAATCATAGCATAGCTGGCATAAAAATATACCTACCCTTATTTGGCTGCCTAGGCGTAGCAATATTGCAGACAACGACAAAATAGACCAGTTGGCCAAAAACGGATCAAAATTGAGCAGCACGAGCCCGATACCGTTCTGTGAGATACCGACCAAGGCGGCCGAAATAAGATTATTGGAATGGCTAACAACCAGATCGAAATTGACTGGGAGCAAAGTAAGAGTTGCAGCTAATCAAAACTATTCCTGGAAAATCAGGCCTCGGAAAAGAAGACTGTGAAAGGCATGGCAGCCAAGCTGTATACGAGGAAAGGATGCAGGCATGACGGAAGAATTTATTGAACGGAGTATTGGAGTTTTGAAGTAGGTACTGATGATCGCTTTGGCATCTCCCAGGAAGGTACAACAGTATGGTAGTATGATTGAAAGGTATCATACGCACGAATTTGTTCCTCTCACGGCAACATAACTATACTTTTGTGTCATACAAATTGAGATTTTTGGCTCTATGGGTACCGTAGTAGGGCAATATGTTTGATGGATAGCATATGTAAAGAATTTAACTGCTCATGATAGTCAGAATAATAAAATCTCAGACATAGTGCCAATGGCACGGGGTGAAATCGAAAAAGTGAAGTTATGAAGGTTGATGAAATTGGAAGTCATGCATGTATGTTAGTAGTGGTTATACTCGTATGTCGACAATTCGTGGTGTGATATAAGATTACTGGTGTTAATCTCTATGACACTCCGGTCTTGAACACTCCCATATCTTAATCTTCTCGTGGTCCCCGCTAACAGAGCCTATTAAGGTTGTTTTTGCCTGTATAGGATTTATAGGCCCGAATGGAGTAACGAGTCCATTACTAGAAGGATATCTACATGTAAAGATATCACTTGGAGTACTCTTGACCCTTATGGTCATGTTTTACGAAGCCATACCAATTTGGTAGCCAACATTGCTAACTTGGTGCCATGGGGATGAGGTGCCCCGGATAGTGCTGCTATAGAAGTACTATTGGTCTCAATATGTAGAAGTTGTGGGAGCATCATGGTGGTTGTGGTAGCCCATATGCGGGCAGAAAGAGATTGTATTAGTCGGCATGCATGACTTAGGCGGACAATCTTATTTGAACGGATGATTATGTCCTTTTGTATAATTGCATACTGCGTCCGAGGATTTAAAGGATGGTCGCTTATTAATGTATGCTTGGAGGATTACCCTTCGCCATGGAGTTGCGCTAAATTAACCGGGTACCATGACCCAGAGATTGGCAATTATTTTAGATAGGTCTCACTTCTACCAGTAAGTCCAATGTCAAGCATGCACTGACATAAAGTGGTACCCTTGAGACAGAATATAATACACTCTGCCTCATGAGGGCGCTGATTGTCGCTTGTCTACTAATCCATGCATTAAGACCGCCGGAAGATTAAAGCTTACAGCTAGGTGCTCACGGTAAACCCCCGGCAGATTTCCTGGAAAATCAATTCAAATGAAGTACTGCCGAACTTTTTAATTAAACAGGCATTAAGCCATTTGTATTACTGGACTACAGACCAGTCACTATATCTTCTGAGTAAGCATCTGGACTCCATCAATCTCTCCAGAAACAGCACGTGCAGCTTATCCGAAGATGAAAGAGATACTTCAGAGCATCTACCTTCTTTGTAACTATGAAGTGTTAGCAGATAGGAGACTCAGACTTCTTGGGAAAAAATTGTTAACTTCATCAGAAATAATCTCCAGCTCATAGTCGAAATAACTCCACTCAATGAGCTTTTGTAATTAGGGAGTCACAAGAGACCCATGGGGACCTCAGTGAATGGGACATAAAATCACACTCACTATCTAATCTAAGATCTACAGGCATACATTCTAATGAATTGTGGACGAGAAGAGCTGTTTTTTACCTACCTGATTTCATATCAACAACATATAAAAGGAAGAAATATAATGAACACTGAACCAAGACGAAGAACAAGTGGAGAATATTTAAAAAGATTTATTTGCATGTCCCAGCTTTGTCAAAAGAGAAATCCATATGTACGAATTTAAGGATCGAAATGTTCAATATTTTTTCTGCATCTCAATGCATTTTGTAAATTCATTGAAATTATTTTCAGTAAATTTCAGTCTAAAATTGACAAACATTTCCATTTGGGAAGATTGCAAACAAAGATTTACGGGGACCTATGCAGCTGTGTCTATTTTCACAAACTCATTAGTTAGTTAATATTCAGAAAAGGTTCCAAAAAGGTGGCATCACAAATGACCGACGGCAACATGGTGTAGCCGCTCTAACTAAATATAAGTCAATTTCGATAAAATGGAATGAACTTTAAATCTTAAATAACCATAATTCGAGTAATTACAAGAGAAAAATGTGTTAATAAAATTTTGTCGACCGAGAGAGAGTTGGATTCAGTACCACTGGCGTTAATATACACTTACATGAATAGAAAAATAACGATAGGGTTACAGAGCGTATGAATGAAATTTACTGATAGATTATATTTCCGGGATACTACAATTTCCATAATTAACACAACAAAAGCAGTTCAATACTGCAGGAAATACGACATACAGAATAAACAAAATGAAATTCTGATTATTTTGATGCATCTAAAGGGCTCGCATTCTTCAACAAACATGAATACGAAAATCGAAAACTTTTCTCGTCTATCCCTACATACCTAAACTGCCTATATATAACCTACCTCCTGCAATATGAAAATCTTTTCTAATTTGCAATGAAAATTCCAAAGCGAAACTTCACCATAACCGGACGATTTCAGTCCATTCATCCGCTAACCTAATTTCCATAATTGTCCCGAAATGTTTTCACAATTTCTAAAGAGCGCTCAAATCTTCAGCACCTTCCGAGAGGATGATTATTATGGGAAGAATGAAAGGAATTAAAAAAGCGCGTCCTTGAAATGGAAATGTTCCTGCTCATTGGAAAATGGAAAAACATTTAAAATAATTTCCCGCTCTTGGTGTTTGTGTGTGTGTGTATGTGTGGTTAGCCAACCACTCGGAATTATGTAGGTACGCAAAAAACTCAGGAAATGTCATTATAATGGTGAATGCTGTTTGCAGAGAAAGGAAATATACGGAAAAATTGGTGAAATTGACTGAAAATTATCCCGAGTGAAATTTTCACTACAAGGCAGTAGTGGTAGTTGAGTCGATGGGTGGATGGGTTGGTCGGTGGGTACTTAGATAGGGTGTTGTTGGTGTGCCTATACGAACTTGCAGTGTTGATAGAATGCCACGGTACCAACTCAATGCTATTCTTGATGGTCCGTCGAGTGCTTGAAAAATGAAAAAGTTGGTTAAACTCGAGAAAGTTTGGAAAAAATAAACTTCCAATGAAGTGTCATGGTTGAGTTGTTCTCTCTACCTGGGTAAAGGCTGAAGGTATATCCTTTGTGCTGGCCACTTAAGGTGTTATAATACAGTCATGGACTTGGAGTTGGAAGAAAATATTCGACAAGTTCAACAAGAATTCACAAAAATACTCGAAAGTTGTCCGATTGTTGTGCCTCTTATTATTCGTTTGACTTTATTATTACATTTATAAATCCGAGGATTTTGAAAATTTCTAGGACTAAGTTTTATTTCCTTTTGTATTTTATTTCTGGGAATATTTTTGATTCTATAATGTTCTGTTAGCCTGACCCAAAGAACTAATGATTTCGGACTGGGAATAAAAGTTAGAGCTATTTCTGTACTACACAGCAAGTTGTTGGTGAAGCGCAAAATAGGACATTTTGGCAAAAAGTAAAACACAATCTGAGACTTTGGAAAATATCGGCAAAAATATGTGACATTATTAACTGTTTGTTTATACATGTATTCTGTGCGAGTTAATAAAAGTACGCAAAATTAAAAATTACAGATTTATTCATTTCAGACTAGAGCCACCGTGATCCTATTCATTGGAATTATTGACATAAAATAATAAACATAGATTTTGGATTTCAGGAAAATAAAAAAATTTAAAATATTCAGGACAGCTTAGTTTTATTGAAAAACATTCCACATCCAGCAGATTGTTTTACATTGAATACATAGATGCTGTTGCTGTGTAGCGCTGATGTTGAACACAGCTGAAAAGAAAAAAAAGGCATTAAAATTCTATATAAAAGTTTTCATTACTTTCCGATGTGCGCCGTCGTCCAGAGTCCTCAGATTTATTTATTTATTTATTTATCGATACGGTTAATACGCTAGCAAACAGGCAAATATAAATCCAGTTACTCACTACCCCTAGGCTTATGCACATCAACTTCAAAAGAAGAAAAAGATAAACCAATTATTAGAAATACATAAGCAACTTAAAATTAGATATAAAGATAATAATCCATAATTTCAGTTGAAAAGAATAATATAAATGAAATAATAATAATAAAAATAAAAACTACAGGCTACATGCTATAAAGAAAGTGGAAAAATTCAATTAAACAAATCAATTTTACTAAAAATCAAACACAAATCAAAAGGAAAGCTTAAGCAAAATAAAGATAACAGAAATAATAAATATAAAGTGTAAGGTAAAATAATGTAGAGGGTAAAGTAGAATGATGGAAGGAAAAGAAGGAAGCAGATAAAAGTAAAGACAGTTTAGAATGGAGAAATTATCTAGAACACTAACATCAGCCAAGAGGCTGCGTTTAAAAGAGCCGAAGCTGTCACCGAGTATATCTATAGTATTATATAAGGCATTGTGGGCCCTTTGAATCTTAACCAAAGGTGACTTGAATTGCAAGTTGATTCGAGGCGGATCTATGTGAAATGTAATTATCTGTCGTTAAACGGCTAGGAAATTTAATTACTAATTTGGACAATAACTGAGAAGAATCAATAGCGCCATGCAATATTTTTAATAAGAACCTTTCGTCGAAATAGGATCGACGTGCTTCTAAGGATATCATGGAGTATCTAGTCAATCTGTATCATGAGTCATTGAATTTGAAGTGCAAGTATATAGTGAATCTACGTTGGACACTCTCGATTTTAATTTTGTATGTCATAAAAAGGATCTCTAATCTGGGTCTAACTAGGGTAAATACATAGTTTTATGGATAGAAAGCTGCTTAAAACGCCTAGTGCATCTTAAGATAAACTGCATAGTTTTAAAACCTTTATTGGTGATACGGTTGATGTGCGAGTCAAACAGTGGCTTACTGTCAAATTTTACTACCAAGTCATTAATTTGTAATAGGGATAGTGTCCAGGCTATATTCCGAGTATAATGTAGTTTGTTTTCTTGTAAAAGAAATACATTTGCATTTGTCCACGTTTAAAGACAATTGATATTTATTACACCAAGAGAGAAGCTTCTGGATATCATTATGCAAGAGCTGGCAGTTGGTTAGCAGTATAGATTGAAAACAAAGACCAGAGTTCATTGGGAAGATCATTAACGTATAATAAGAAGAGAAGCGGACCATGAATCGAGCCTTGGGGTACTCCGGAAGTTTCCGTGTATAGGTTTGATGAGAAGCCATTAATTACAACAGTAAAATGTCGATTGGAGAGATATGATTGAAACCAGAGGGTACTGCTGGATTCAAAGTCCAATTCCCTTAGCTTATCTGTGACTATATTGTGATTGATTCTATCAAATGCCTTAGATTTGTCCGCATAAAAAACATCTACACCTGTTTGACTTCATGGAGAGCTGGGGCAATACAGTCAGTGAATAACAAAAGATTAGTTTTGTCGAGGGCTGATGCAGGGTTTTATTTGCGGTATTAGATTATTGTAAATAAGTCTTTCAGTAATCAAAGCTAAGGCATTAGAAGTAGAAGTAGAACGATAATTCTTCACTAGTACTTTATCCTCTGCTTTGAATGCAGGGTAAATATATAAGTCCTTAAGAACAATTGGGTAGGTATATTTGGAAATTGAGCAGTTAATTAGCATGGAAATAGGGTGTGATAGGACACAGGAGCAGTTTTAATTAAATGTACTATGAATACCATCCGGTCCCACATTTTTGTTTGCATCCAACGATGCGAGTATTATTTCAACATCAGTATGGTATATCAGGGAGATATTTAGACAGTTATAATGGATTTCATCAGATGTGTTATAGATTGGCGAGCTCTGGTGATCATCAAATGGAGTCTGAGAGGAGTTAGCAAACAAGTAGGAAATACTTTCTGGTTTATTTGCAGATGTTCCATCATAGAGCATTACCCTAGGGTAAAAGCCAAAATGTTTCATGTTTTTTTCATAAGAGCAAAAAGTCTTAGGGTTGAAGGATATGGTATTCTCAATGTCTAAAACGTACTATTTATAGCATTCTCTAATCATGCGAAGGTACCTAAAGTTAGTGTAGAATGCTTGGATTTTTTATTCTTTAGTCTATATTTATCCTTTAGTGTGATGACATGATTTAAGCTCCGAGAAAACTAGGCACGACATGTACTCCGTCTCTTCGATATCCACAGAATATAATTTTCGATTGCCATGTTAAGATGATTGTAAAATACTTGAACAGCTTGGTTTACTTCAAGATGCTGTAGCCACGAGAAATCTATTTTGGAAAGAAAAGTGTTAATATTCATAATAGTCGCTTTGAACAAGTGCTTATTGATTTCATCAGCAAGTTGGTGAGCTTTCTTAATTTTCAAGTGTAGAGGGTGATAAATATCAACACGAGGCAAGGGACATAAGGGCTGTGTAACATCAGTATTACCCAGATCAGCATTAAACAAAAAATAAGTCCAGATATCTCTGATTTTAATTTGGAAGCAAATATATAAGTTCAAGTTGCTAGTCTTCATAAACAGACTCAAATTGATCAATACGAGCTGCCTGCAGAGAACGATTGACAGCAAGGAGAACACCACCACCGTCACAGGTCCCCAGAGTCTTATGCCTCTAATAACACCAGAGAACCATATGAAAAGAATAGGAGAGAAAACATAGAGATACATTTTTTGAAATTACCTCACCTATGCCCAGTTTCATAGTCGAGGTAAAACCAAGGTTTAGCTTAAACCCTCCTACTTCAAGATTAAACGTAGTTTAAACCAAATCGGATTCCACAGTGCATTCTTTTAGTAACGTTGGTAGTACTGGTTAAATTGTGAACTAAATTTGTTATCGCCGCATTGTGAAACAGATTTGTCAATTGGAAAAAGTAAACAGATCAGAAGGTAAAAATTAAAAAAGTATGTAGTTATATTGACTAATCTTAAGTATTCTATCATTCAAAGGGGCTACAAATTTTAGTAGAAGTGAAGCTACTACTTTCCCTAGTGCATAAAAAAAGACATTTAGTAGAGTGCCAGAAAATGGGCAAGTAGGTATAGATTCGATGATAAAATGACACGGTTCTTTACTTAAACGAAATATAGCATCAAAAACATCGTCTTCCCACTGATTAAAATGATTTCTAATTACTCTCAGTTGTCGACAGAGTTTTAACCCTTTCAATAGCCATCTTATACGCACATATGCAAATTATTTTTAGTGATGGGTTTTAGTCATATGGGTCACAGAAGTATTTTACGGTAAAAAAATTGTTACCTGTCTGTAAAGGTGTGGCCGGTGAAATATGTACACTTGAGTGTACATCGGTAGTCATGGTAGTCAAAGTCCGACCACCTCATATACGAAAATGAGGGACTATACAAGATCTAATGATGGGAGTTTGAGTGAATAAATCGTGTCTATTACATTATAAGGATGCACTTTAATTGTAAATTTAATTTAATTAGTAATTCGGAAACAGATTGAAAAAGTACAAACATTTCTAAAAAATGGCATTACAAACGACGCATTTTTGATAAAACTCGAAGAAACATTCCGAAGTTCGCCGAATGTACAGATGTGTTTTGCATTTCGAGCAACAGAAATATGTACTTTGATTGCATCCTTGTAGTTTGTTCGAACTGCTGTACTTTGTGTCGAATCGAACCGTAGAAAGTGAGCAACTTGGTCGTAACGAGTATCGATTGTCAGTGAATAAAAGTAATTTTGTCGCTTCGGTCCACTCCACACATATTTTCGTTCTCTTCTGGAGACAAAAATCCGGCCAAGTTCGAGGGTATCCCCCGTTTATTACCAGCTAACTATTGTGGGACGCTAACGAGGGTATATCGTATATATCAGGTATATCGACTTCAATGTACCACTAATCCTTATCATCATACCGCTCCACATTATCCGGCACCCATATTCGAACAAAGTTTGAAGCCAAATAAGCACCTTCGTTTTCACACCATTTCGTGACGACTACTACACAGCTGCGGCCTCTGCATCGCACCTCTACATCAGACGGTAGAGGTGGGTTCTGAAAACGATTGGCACGAATTGCTCCAGCAGCGAGTATTTCTCTTTTCTCAAGAATTTCCAACAGTGAATCCGTTGGGAAAAAATTGTCTGTGTGGAACTTATGGCCACCGAATATCGTGGTACTTGTTTTAATAACTCAGGACCAAAAGGCATGCTGAAACAGTGATCGAGCCTCGTTAGGCAATAAGTCGTATGGCATTCCTATTTTACCCAATAGCAGATAGAGCTTTTTACCCCATGGACATGGCTTTCCTCGGATATATTGCCATATCTACAGACATCCTTTGAACGTCACAATCTGCCCATCGACACAAAGTGTTTCTTTCAATTGATATTCCAACAAACGTTTTCGAATTGCATCTCTGATCGGCCGCACACGATAAAATTTATCATTATTATTCAACTCTATGTCCACTAGATGCAAATGCGTTCGTAGTGCGTAAAATCGATTACGTGACCTATTCTCCGTGAATATTGGCAATGAAGCCCCCTTTTCCTAAAACATTGTGATCCCCTTTCAAATCTCCCATCATGCAATCTATTGGGGAAATATTTGGTTTTTGGTATAATCAATTGGCAACACTAATTCCAAATGCCAATAGACAAAAGATGCACGCCGTCATGTCCAGTCTGAAGAAAGCAATTTTATTTTTGAGTTTTTTTATTGTGCTTTTATGGATTTCTTCATGTAATATATATTTATTTATAGGGGTAAGTACTAAATGTTTTAAGCTATGAAACGAAGAGAGCATGCACTGTAAGGTAGGTCAGGTACGGCAGCTACATGGTCACAAACAGTCTCGTGCTAAGTCGTTTGTATTATATTAAAAACTAAAAGTTGAATCACTACTCTTATACCCCATGACTACCGATGTACACTCAAATGAACATTTGGTTTGCCCCGACTGGAACACTTACCCGAACACCAATTCCAAAAATAATAGTTTTAACGTGTTTACAAGATGTGCACGATTAAGACTGAATTTACCTCTATAGCTACGAACAATTTTAGGGTCTTTGTTTTACCTATGTCTAATAATTTGAGAATGCAAAAGTTAAGAAAATATCTAAAAACGACTAAAAATTTTAAACCATCTCACTGAAACTAGGCACTCGTTGAGAGGATAGACCGTTTATTGCTTTTTACATTGGAGCTGTACAGCGGTAGTGAAAGGGTTAAATTTAAGTCAAAAGAGACTTTCATCGTTATTATTTTCTTGATACAAACAAACAATGCAGCTGTCAAAATAAAATGTGACACTTGTCAAATACTTTTATCGTTAGTTTAAACCGAGGGAAGGAGCGGTTTAAATTCTAGTTTAAACCGGGGCTTAAACCAAACTGTGAAACACATTCGTCTAGTCTAAACTTAATATTTGGTTTAAACTCAGACTGTGAAACTGGCTATTAAAAAAATATAATAAAAACTATAAAAATAAGCAGATTTGATGCAATACTGCCAAGACACTCGTTTCTTGGCAGTATAATAACAACAACATGCAAAACGCAAGCTTTGCAATTTCTAGGCGAAATTTATATAGCCTGATAAACACTTGCAAATATGTTTAAGTATGCAAAATATATTATCAAGTCACAGCCTGCATACTACGAGTAAGAAACTAAAGGAGAGGCTATTGCGTGTATGCATATGCAAATTTTGCGTGCCGAACGTGATGATTTTTCTCATTTTTTTAACATATGGCTGCATCTCTGTACCCTACATGTCACCTTTGTTCATATTCTGTAAGGAAATGTACCTCAGCATAAAAGACATAGGTAAGATTTAAATTTGAAGGAGATTAAATAGAAAATTCCTTACATTCTTTTATGTAGAAATTTAGTAACATTTTTTTTTTCTTTTTTAATAATAAACTGAGAATTAGAATATTGGTAAAAGTTTGAAATTTTTATTAAAACACTTAACTTTTCATATATTTTCTTGATATAGATTTACCAAAAATTAAATTTTAAATGAAGTTATTGGGCACGCGACGATGTAAATAGGTATACTGAAGAGCCAGGAACATCAAACGGTTATTTTAGTAGCGCTCACTATTCTACTGCTGGTATTCAATTTTGCCTCATACTTTCAAAAACCGCGCCAAAATCCTTTGCTTAAACTTATTTTTCCATCCACCTGTAATGCGAATTTTCAGAATAGAACGAAAATTGTTGATGATGGGCTACTCCTATTGTTTCTTATTCGTAGCATGTACAGGCACAATTAGTAACAAAATTCAAAATTTTTTGTCATTGTTTACATATCAACAGCATTTTTCAGGATAAACAATTTTACACATTTTACAGATTTATTAAGAATTTTTCATGCTGAGAAACATAACTAAAAGCACATTAAATATCATAACTATTATAATTCTCCAGAAAAGACACCAAAACAACACTTCATATTTCGAACGGAAAAACTGCGATTGCGACTGTCCAATTGACGCAGTAAAAAGTCAGTTTGACATATTTGTATAAAACGTGCGAAGCTCACTATCAGGTAAGAAGATATTGATATAAGATATGAATGGGAAAGAGGCAGATCTGAGAAGGAGATAAAAACAAAATTGAAAAATCATCCAAATAAAATTTTCAGCTGGTTTTCCTACTGTGCGCCATGAATGAAATATGCCATTTAATTAGTTAATTTTTAATGGCAATTCTGCACTTGGTTATTTTTTAACACCTTAAGAAAACTTTATCTACCTTGGTGTATGCCGATCATTCCAATTAAATTTAAAGCAAAAGATAACACTTATTCCAAGCAATTACAATTAATAAAACTTAAGAGGAGTCAGTACTCAGCAAAAGTTCCAATTTAGATACCAGTGAGCCTGTAGAATTGATTTTATACATATAGATATGCCACCGTCGCGAACAAGATCTTCAGATCTTCTCACTGAGTCGCCACTGTAGTACTTTATCATCTGCTCACAAAACGGTCCGCCATCTGTTGGCAAAACTTGGCGAATATGAGGATTATAAGTTGTCTTCGATAATAAATAGCGCCATATCACAGCAAAGAATCTAATTAATTTTGTTTTTTCCGTCTTTCTTTATCTAATGAAGTGTAGAAATGTGGAAAAAATCTGTAATAATGAAATTTAAAGGCATATCTTGATTAGTATCAAGATGATTTGAAGGATTTGGAAAATGTGTATGATACGTGATTTAAGTGAAAAGAATTTGATACTTCGCTTTCGCAACAGAAAGTTGCAGAACAGACAAAACTAGGCACGGCGGGCTTCAAAGAAATTTTTCGGTCGGATTTTGGATAGAATTACTGCGATCTGCGTTTTCACATCTGGTTGTTGACGGGTACATTGATTTTTCGTGAATAGTTTGAAATATTTTCAGCCAAACAATTTGTCTCACTTGATGAAATTTCTTAGAATTTTTGGATCGGATTGCGTAGAGAAAGCAATATTTTATGAGCGTAACAAACATTATTTTTTTTATACCCTAAATGAAATCTATGGGGTATACTAAGATTGTCATTCCGTTTGTAAACATAGAAATAATGATGTTAGAGCAAAATGGATTGGACCCATGCATAAAATTAAAAGTTATTTTGATTTTTGCACGTCCGTCGTTTAGTCCTCACGATAACTCGAGAAGGCTTTTTAAAAAAACAGGAAAATTAGGTTTGAAAATGGGACAAATCGGGTAACTCCTTCGAAGGGTTTCCATACAAAAATTTCATTTTTCACTACATATTTGGACATTGCCTGAGAACGTGTCAACATAGAGCATTGAAATTTTGTACATAGTGTTCTCATAAAAACAGTAAATACAATTTCAAAAATGGAGCAAATCGGGCAATTGCTTCTTGGTGCTGCCATATAAAAATTTAGGTTTTTTACGTATCCTGTGAAAACGATCAGTCTTACACGGTTTTAATGTACTGGAAAGTTCTTGAGAATATGAAATCCTATAAAGTCGGTTATTATCATATTTGTTGTTCGACGAACTTTTCTATAGATATACTCAAAAACCACTTCAAAACTCAAACTTGCGCAGATGGGTTACTATACGAAATTACCTTTCCGTTACTCAGGTGAAAAAAGTAGCTTTTAAAATGATTTTAGTTCGATTTTTTTCATCTATTTTCATAAACATCGAGTAATATAAATTAACTACATATTTCCAGACAGTTTCCTCGTTGCTGGCACCATATTAGATGTTCTTTTCGTTAAAAACCAACGCCGTCTTGTCGGCCGTACTCTTACAGATTTATTCCCTATCACACTCCAATCCATTTAGCTATTGACAATCAATCGAATTTCTGCCTGCCAAATTTATTTCATGTTGTTCAATCGATAACTAAACCAGCTCGTATAAAAATTAAAACCATAATGAAATCATTACAAAAAAAACGTCTGGCATATACTAGCAGCAAAGAAACTGTCTGGGAATAATGAAATTATATTTTTCAATGTTTATATGTTTATATAAGCTAATAAAAAAAAAAAAAAATCGAACTGAAATCATTTCGAAAACTGCTTTGTTAACCTGTGGAACGGAATGGACGCAGGTAAATACAACCCCTCCCACCAAACACATGGGCCGCATACCTATTGAGATAGTGACGTTGCTAGCTCTCGTACTATATGTGAGAATTTTTAATGATCTGCAGCTGGTTGCTGCGAAACGAAGCTATTAATTTATTTATTTACCTAAGGTAACTATAATACTATATATAAGTTACTGAAATAATGTGTCAAATGAAATATGTATTAGATTAAATATGCATTAATTTAAATAATAATTTCTTGTAGAACAGAAGGAATACAAAATTTATCAAAAAAATCTCTTACGAAGTACTTCTCTATACTTATCTCATAAAAAGCAAATTTATTGAGAAAAAAAAATGAAACCCTTTGATTTTTTACATTTTTTCCACATTCCTATACATTGAAAGATAGGGAAGAAGAAAAAACATTTGTTATTGAAGATAACATTAATATCCTCATATTTTACATTTTTTTTCTAATAGATGGCGCCATCTGTAAACATGATTTCAGTCATTCATGAAAAAATTCGCCTCTGTTTTCTAATTTGGTACATGTAAGGCCATCTGTCGAGAAAAGGTAACAGATTTGGTGGCATATCTATATGTGTAAAATCAATGCCTGTAGGCAATAAAATTTACTATACGTTACGTAGGTTTATGTCCTGAAAGTGAGAAAATTCATATAAAATTAGCCTAGACCTAGACCATAGACCTCATTAGAGACGTCTAGCGTAAAAGAGAGAAACTCAAAAGGCGACAAAACTATACAATTTAAGACGAAAAATGAATAGTGGCAGTTCCAATAAATGGAAAATTTTTAACGAGAATTAACTGTCCTAAAGTTTTTTTGCACATTATGGTGAAATATACTATTTTGCTTTGTATTTAAACTGCTTTCAATGAAATATTGCAAATATTTTTCAGTGAAATATCGGAAAAACATGTAGGTACTATTAGATTGAAATAATAAAAAAAAACGGTACAAAAATGAAAAAAACTCGACGTTATTCACTAGATGTAGGCCTTATCTTTCTAAACTAGTCACAATCTAAAGAAATGGGAATACTTACTTACAAAAATATGTTTTAAAAACTCAAGTTTTTTAGCCAATATCTCCATTACAATACAATATTTATTTATTTTTCTCGACGGTATTCACTAGGCCTCTTCATTGTCTTTGTTTTAATGTATAAATCATTATTCTGCTAGAAATAGTTTGCCAGAAATTCGCATTGAGAAATATATGAAACTTGCAAATCTTGGTACTGACTCCTCTTAATTCAGAAACCTAAGATCAAAATCTTATACCTACTATCTGATTTATATCCTAAGTCTTGTGATTAGGCGAGGAATCTTAAGAAGAAAACCCTTAATCTCTTCAGGCCCAACGGGATCATATGATATCCCAGATAAATAAAACTTCATAAAAATAGACTGAATTCTCTTAATCTCTGTATTGTATTACATATATTTTCAAGGAATTTTCAATATTTTATTTTATCTCTAAAGGAGATTTCTTTCCCGTCCACATACAAGAAACATTATTTCAGTTGATTTAATCTCTTTGGTTCATATGCCGTTTAAGTAAAATGTGCAGTTCGAAGTTTTTTTTTTTTTAAAACCTAATATCGAGTTCCGGCAAAACAAAATTTAACGCGATCTCCAAATATTTTGACGTCTGTTGATTTTGGGAAAACAAAATTGCAGATGTCCAAATTGCCAGTTTTTCACGGACCAAACCACCAAACCTGCAAACTGTAATTGTGTACATTTTCCCCCTTATTGGAGCCGTTTCAACCTCTTTTTGCCCGCTGGGGGAACAGAATTCGTTTTTAAGGTCTTTTGATAATTTCAGACTATCAATTTTTTACACTGCTACAACGCAGAATAGTCTTAAATTTAAAAGATTTGAAAATGTTCAAGGAATTGCCCTTAGACATTAAAAACAAGTGAATTTTAGATCAAGAAACAGATTACACGCTAGTAATAGATAGTAAGCCAATAAATAAGTAAATGAATGAATAAAACATTTTAAAAAACAATCCGAAATGTGTCAGTAAAATTTATGCTTGCGATTTACCAGCGTAAAAATTTGAATGAAAATGTCGCTTTTTACTCGAACTCGATACTAGGCTTAACAGAATATATAAAGTTAAAAATGTTTAAAACTGTGTTTATCTTCAGGATGAATAGATATGTAGATATATATGTAACAGCATTACAACTTACAGAAATTGATGACTTGTTTCCTTTACTTTCCGACTTACTGTCTAGATGATTACGATTTCGCTCAAGATTTCTTCTGATATTCAGCCGGTTCGCTCCGGTTCGGCCGAAGCGGCTGTTAAAAAAATCAGAGTTTTGCGAACCGGTTCTTTAATAACTCAAAATACAAAAATGAAACTTTTAAAATGTTATGAAATATATATTTCTAGGAAGTTTATAAAAAGGAGCATGAGAGACATTATTAATATAACATTTGATGGCGTATTTCCATTTTCCAGATGAATTGCTAAATTTTCAAAACAAAAGCTTATCGAGTTATGTAAATAAATAAAATTCTGGAACAAAGAAAAAAAGTAGAACTATTCTTACGATAGATACCCTAGATGAATGCACGTATGTAATTTCGTAAGTTCCTGTGCAAGTTTGATTGTTAAAGTGGATTTCGCATCTATTTCTTGAATTCTTCGTCGGACAGTAAATATGATTACAAGTTATTTTATTTGATTTTATATGCTGAAAAACTTTTCAGTATAATAAAAACGTCTAGAAATGATCGTTTTAACAGTATAGGGTAAAAAACACTATTTTTGAAGTTATATTTACGATTTCTGTGCAAAGGCCTTGTACAAAATTTCAGCTCTGTAATTTGTCTAGCATGAAATAGAAAATTAAGCAGTTCATGTTATACATGGCAGTGAATGTGAATACATTTTGTCTCCTAACTGCTTTCATTAACACACGAGTCCATTTTTAATACAGAGGTTGCTATCTAAATCGACTGTGGGATGAAGACATCTTCTTATTGCATGCAAAGCTAAGCTCCATCCACCAAAGGAAAGAAGTTGGGAATCGTTATTACTTTAGACTTTAATAGGTATGTTTAATGATTTCGAAAAAATTTCAGAGCAGAACAGGGCAACTCAACTAAGGTTAACTGGCAAATTAAAAGTAGAAAAGTGGAGAAAAGAGCAGAAAGGAGCAAAAGGCTCATTAAACACACTTTTCTGAAATTTTCTTAGTTGTGTCACCAAAATACACAATTGTTTATATTAATGCAATGAAACCTTTTTTTTCACACACAAAAACTACAATAGTCCAGAAATTTATTTTTTCCACAAAAAACCCCATTATTTGAATTGTATCAGAACTGTCAACACAATTTACAGTTGCCAAATGCCTGCTCAAAGTTACTCCTTCAAAAACGTAGAGCATAAAATCTGGCTACTGGCCACTCCAGTTCACTTCAGAGCATACTCATTAAACACAGTTCAGTTCACTTTAAACATAGATGGCACAAGAACTAGATGTCGCATGCAGAACCAAAACAGTATACCAAATTTATATGGCTAGGTGGTCCATTCCGAAATGGGCCACAACATTTGAAATGACGGATTCGTCAAGCGATTCATATTTTTTCGTATCTGAAGTATTGAGGAAGTCGACCAAATATATAAAAAACTGTTATTATAAAAACATTTGCTCTCGGCGTCTGCACGGTTTAAAATATGTTATGGTCCATTCCAGAATGCACTACCCATTTCAAAGTTTGTATACTCTGCTCTAGTATGCCATACGACATCTAGTTATTGGGCCATCTATGCTTTAAACATGAAAAACATGAATTTTTAGAACTTGGTGAAGAGGTTTTACTGGAAACGACGAATCTTTTACAATTTAAAAATTTTGTTTCAAGTTGATCTGAGCCTCCGTTATTAAGTTATGAAGAAAAAACCAAAAGAAAAAACAAAATTGAAAAAAAACGCGTTTGAATTTGTTAGAAGTTCTTCGTTAGAAAGGCCTTTATATATGAACACTATGGCTTCCTGCACTTCAATGGGTAGCACAGGCTTTTGTTTATATGTGTCTAATTTATTCTCAGCTTTTGCCTTCTGCCAAGAACACCAGCTGTTTGCTCCTTCTGGGCAAAAAGCATGCTGCGGATTTTACTCAGAAGAGGTAGTATTTTCGAAATATTTAATTAAAAAAAATGCATTTTACGACTGCCTAGTCCCTTTACGGTGACCTTTCCTGAGGCAATTTTTTTATGTAACTCATATGAATTCAAATTTGTTGATTGTAAAGTATTTAGATAAATCAATCTTTTCATTCCTTGAGAAACCTTCCTTCTACGGACGTGCCTGTAGAAAACAGATATGTAATCGAATACAAAGATTCATGCACATACACCTTGCCTTATAACTTGGACTGAATGATTCACTATTTAATGTGACATAAAATTGATGTAATTGATGTAACTTTTGATGTAACTTTAGACATCTCGTTTTAATTGTTTCATTTTAAGCTTGTTCACTTGATTTTTTTCTTTTTAAAGGAACTGCTTTATTCCGAAATGAGGGTTCAAACAATTTTCCTAGTTGCATTTCTTATGTAAAACATCAGCCCCCAACCATCCTCCATAAGGGAGGTACGCAAAGGGGAAAAATTATCTATTTTTTGACATAACATGCTTTTTTATATAGATATGTCTGTAGTTATTCTGTAAGTTCCCAGTGATGCTCAGAATGCCGGAACCATTAGTAAGCGCGGAAGGGGGCTTGGATCCGTATCTATAGCACACACATGAGCACCAACACACAACCGCAGAAAAGTCTTTATTATTGATTAAAAATTACAGATTTAAAAAGACACATAAATTTCCAAGTTTTTAATTACATAGCTAAAACCAAACCGAAAATTTATGAAATATGTCTCCATACTACAAGTTTATTGTCTTATACAAAATTCTAGAGCGAAGCTTCAGCTTTAATTTCTGATAAGAAACAAATTTAACATTTATAACAGTATTCATACTGAAACATCTTAAGACCATTTAACATTTAAATTTTAAGGTCGAGCACTTAATCACTGGAATCTGGGCTAAGATTTTCCCATTTACATTATAAATTGGAAATTGCTTTGAAACGTAACCTTAACATTCATTTATCTTACTTGAAAATAGTTTTTCTTTCGTCAAAGATAAACGTCGTACACTCGTGTCTACTCTAGAGAAACGCAACCAAAAGTCTCAAGAGAACAGAAGAATTTCCGCTGGCATAATATTCATTTGAGTGGAGGACCATCAAGAATAGCAGCAAATAGCAACAAATTGCCAGAGATAAAATCTATTGAGCTATTAAAACCATTAACAGACTTCCTGGCATTTCAACCACTCTAACTTTCTTGACTGTTTCGAAAACAATAAAATTTCAATATTTTTGTGGGGTATTTGTATTAGTTTTTAAAGGGTTAGCTCGTCAGGGTGGTTGGCATTTAAAATGAAGAATTAAGCTATATATCTGCATTATATCGACATTTAGTTTTTGAGAAAATGCGGGTCTTTCATACCATGATATCAAGATTTGATTGAGCTCTTAGGTCAGGTATTATCGATTTGAAATGTTAACCTCGACTATATATTCTTGGGCTGGTACACGTTCTACCTATAATAGAATGTGTTGATTTTTAATTTTATACAGCTCAATATCAAAGACTAGAATAAACCTAGTAAACAAAACGAATTATGCCAAAATAATTAGCCTACATATGTATATATTTGAGAAATTTTAGTGGTAGGATTAGAATTACGATTTTCTCAATAAAAAAAACAAAAACAAAAAATTATTTAAAAAAAGGTTTCGAAATGAAAAATGCAATTTCACACAATGGGATTGGATTGAACTCCAATTTTCGTGCACAATTCCAAGTCTCATACACTGCACTAAGTGTCCAATAATGATCAAGGGAGTAAGTTGAAAATAAAAACACGCCAATCTGAATTCAAACACGTTTATAGCTAAGTTTTGTGTTTAGTTCACTATTCTTCAGTGTTACAAATTTAATTCTATTTCAATTTCATATGTATGTATGTTCCCTTTCCAAACACTCAATTTCACCCTCAATGTTCGATTAGAAAATTTTGTGGAAATAGAAAAACAAAATAATTTTCGGTTTTAAAACGAATTTCAGATTGAGAGCTATATAAAAAATAATTGATTTCAATATTCAAAAAGAGAGGGGTTCAAAATTACTTATCGCTGTCCGACACGATCCGATTTTTAAACTTATCTATCTCTGTAGAAAACCATTTTTTCAAAAATTCTAGAATACATTTAGTTATTTCCTGTAGTATAGGGGAAATATTAAAATTTCTATAACTTTCACCAAATATCGGTTACATATTTTCTGGAAGCATAACTGTTTATATTAATTATAACCGCATTTCATGATAGCTTATATTTTGCTCTTTTTATTAATCTCCATAAGGATATTTGACAATATTTTCCATTTAAGCTTAAAGGTTGGTACTTTAGGAGATTATCCCCCTCTTAAACCTTCGAAAATTGTTCGATAATAGAATCGTATTATACTGTCTGTTGTTAGAACGTACACGAAAATTTGAATTAAGTGAAACTAAAAGGAATGCACTGATAAATTTGGATCAAGATCAGTGGTCGACTCTCTTATCAAAACAAACAAAATTCACTTCCTCCTTTTAACTTTCAAGAAACTGTCACACTTATTTTTTAGAATTTCCCACTAATAAGATCAGAATATGTATATAAGTTAATAGGTCAGAAATACACACTAGTTGTATTGGGATAAAACTCAATATAAGAAAGAACATGATATAAATATAAAATAAAATGTATATGATGTATATAGAAAACTCTCACGGTTTAACGTGAGCACCTGCTATTATGGCTTAATCTCACGGCACTCTTAATGCACGGATTGAAGACAAGCGACAATCAACGCCCTTGAGAGACAGAATATAATTTATATACCAGTTTATGTCAGTGCATGCTTGACATTGGACTTACTAGTCGAAGCGAGATCTACCTAAAATCTCTTCCGATCTTTGGGTCACGGCACCCGGTTGATTTATCGCAACTCCATGCCGAGAGCCAATCCTCTAAGCATACATTAAATAAGCGACCATCCTTCAAATTCACGGACGCAATATGCAATTATGACAAAAGAACTAACTACTCTGTTCAGAGAAGAATGTTCGCTTAGGTTATGCAGACTCAGAAAATCTCACTCTGCCCGCAATATGGGCTACCACAACCACTACGATGCTCCCACAAGAGGGCCTTCCCATGTTGAGGCGAATATTGCTCAAAGAGCTCTATTCGGGGCTCCTCAACCCCGTAGTACCAAGTTAGAAATGTCTGCTACCCAATTGGTATGGCATCGTATCACATGATCATACGATCATAAGTACTCCCAGTGAATCTTGCATGCAGATCCTTAAACGTAACTGCTACCTCCGTTCCGACTTAATCATCTTAGCACTTATAAAGTGACAGCAGTGGACCACGAGAAGGTTATGATCCGCCCTTTAGGCTAGGAGAGGCTTGAGACTAACGCCAGTAGTCTTATAGCATACCAAGGTACAAATACCAAACTGCATGCTAGGTCATATATGAGCCAGGCGTAACGATATATAATATAATATTGTTATCCATTCTAATTTCTTTATTGCGTCGTTTTGCGATGTCCTTAGCTAGGTCAACGTATTTCTCCATATAGCCAGCTCCTTTTGAAATGAAAAATAGAAGATGTGACTTAATCGCAATTCCTTACAGAATTCAATGATCAGAGGTAATGATTGAACTTGGAGAAACTTTTATTTTGAGGTTTTCAGCGGTTGATTCACGCTCGAAAACAGCTTTCTTTTCATCGAAGGGTTTAAGCAATATAACTGAACCCCATTTAGCTTCGTACTTAGCATAAACGTCTCGTTATTGCTGATACGAAAGATTAAACGATCCAAAGCATTTGCTGTTGTAATTAAGTAGTTCTGCCCACCTGGCCGAGCGGACTCCAGTTGAGCCAACCTACTCCCTTTTGCGGTTCTGGAAACTCAAACGCCAAACTAACGAATCAACGTTACACAAATTCCTTGTGTGTGCAATCTCAGCTGGAAGGACAAGTTGTTCAGGATAGCGTTATGAACACCGTTCAGCCTCTGATGGTTAGGGAAATAATGTGTCTTCCTTGTTGTTTCCCTGCAAAATTTTCGTTGCACAAATAAAACAACCTGTTAAGCGGAAAATTTCGATACCAATTTCATTTTCAATTTTTTTTACTTTATTGATTTTAATGGATTTTTAATTTTAATACACGCGAACTTTATCTTCCCTGTCAGGCTTTCACACACAGCTTGCCTAAGACAAGACACTCCCACATCAACATGGCGGCTTACAATCTTTTTCCTAATCCTACTTAGCGACATCTATTCCTAACGTGCACACTATTTAAAGCTTCATTTTTTAGTTTCCTTAGTTTTTACAAGTTTTTATCTGTTTCTACATTTACCTTATGTCAAGAAGCTCATTATAATCGTTTATAATTTCTTACACAAGTGTTTATCTATTTCTAAACTTACATTATTTTACAAAAGAGAAAATTCTCGTAATTGTTATTAATTTTTGACACTTTTTATCTATTTCTGTCTATTTTCACTATCTGTCAACTGGTTCACTTTCATTCTTCTTATAATTGTAACTTTTTTTCTTCTTCCATAAATGACGTATTATTGACTGACGTTTGTGTGTGATTTTAATTCAATAAATGTCAGATTGCTCAGTGACTTTTCTTTTCTTTTAATTGCTAAATTTTAATGGCGATTTTACATGTGGCTTAGTTCAATAAATCTCACATACATAATTTCTGGTTTTATTTTTCTACATTTGTGAAACCATTTTCATATGTGGTTTGGGTCAATAAATGTCAGATTCTTTATTGATCTTAGTTTTTCTTTATTTGTGAACAAAACTATTGGATGCCTCTACTCTTGAGGTGAGTAATACTCGTTTTTCCATTTAGGACGTGTCAACATAATTATGCTTCCACGTATAGGCACAAGTCCAGAAAAATGCTCGTGCTCCGTGCTGCTATGTGTGGTTTTCCCTTTATTTGCGTGGTTTATTTGGGACCAACTAGGTATCGCGCGGAAATATAGAAATTGCTTTTGGGTCAAATGTCTACCTCTGTCAGACCAGCTGACTGAAATGTCACGTAGGCGAACTGTAAGATGACATTTGGGCATTTTTGTACATCGAAAAATTTACATTTGGGACCAGAAATCTTTTTAATTGCGTTTTCCCTTCGAAATAGTTTAGTCGACAATCTAATAGCAAATTTGCTAATAAACATATCCGGATTGTTGCCGTTTGATTAAATTGTTAAGTGTCATTACCTTTACAATTTTAAAAGTGTACAGCCTTGTAACGAAGTCACAAATTTGAAACCGAATTAAATTATTTTTGCCCGCCACTGGGTTAAAACTTGAACTTAAGTTCAAGTAACCACGCCACTGGGGCATTCCAACAAGCTGCCATAGTCACAGGCTGCATGATCAGCACGCCAGCACATGTACTAGTCAGGTAAAAGAAAAGCTTTTCAAAGGAGCTTGCAAGCTCTTTTATACTTACGCCAGTAGAAGCATCAGGCACTCAGCCACTGAGAAGCTCTGACCCCCGGCTATATAAAGCGCGCCATTCGCCCACAGAAATCAGTCTGGTCAGCGAGCTCGACCAGTTAGGTCATTTTACTGGGTGACTAGTGGAGCGCGAAATTCCCACACTAGGAAACCCTTGCACGCCGTGTGAACAATCCCCGTGCATTTTCTTAACATCCGTCCTCATCCGTTGTGTTAAGGTTAGCGTCAACCATCCCGCCTTAACATTTCCTTGGTACGTCGTGTGATTTTCCCCCTACCATCCGTCCTCATCCGTTGTGTTAAGGTTAGCGTGAACCATCCCGCCTTAACATTTCCTTGGTACGTCGTGTGATTTTTCCCCGTACCATCCGCCCTCATCCGTTGTGTTAAGGTTAGCGTGAACCATCCCGCCTTAACATTTCCTTTGTACGTCGTGTGATTATTTCCCGTACCATCTGTCCTCATCAAATATTCTCTTGATACGTCACCGTCTCCCTCACAGGTTATTATAGTGTTGAATTCAGAATTATTAGCATAGTAGTAAGCCGTGTGAAGTTCCCCTTACCACTACCTAGTTTTCAGTATAGGATACATAGATCTAGGATATATATTGAATTTGTAAGAACTAGTCTCTTTAGTATTAAGTTCAGAATTATTAACATAGTGGTAAGCCGTGTGAAGTTCCCCTTACCACTACATAGTCTCTAGTATAGGTGATAAATAGAACTAGATTAAGTTAGCTGTGTAACTGGTAGGCTATTTTGTTAAATAAAGAATTATTTTTACTTATATTGTAACTGAAGGAGATTCATTTTTAAGAAACCCTGGTCCGACGAGTTATCCGCAGCCGTCCCACCGAAACTCCATTACAGCCTTCTTTGAGAGTCTTAAGTATTCCGTATTTACGCTGTTGTGCTGTTTGAGGTTCTAAATAGCATTTTTTTTTAAGAAACACAGATGGATGGTCAAATACAATTTGTATTCAATATTATCCTGAAAGTGAAGCCAGGTGAGTGGCTTTGTAACAATATATAATAATATAATAAAATAGATATATGAAAAAGTTATTAAATGTTACTAGTGGCAGGTACTTACCGATCTAATACTTGGCACTTGAGGAATTGGCTTCAATCTAATGTTAAGACCCTTTGTTCTTATCATTGGTTAGAAAAACTCTTAATCCCGTCGAGACCAGAAATAAAGTGATTGTTAATAATTAATATATCAGCTGATACCCAATATATTCGATAGTAATTAATATAGTCGATGCCCGATATAAATGTTATTCCCTAATCATCCAAATTACGTCAAGCGATACTAAGCACAAAAAGAGATCGCGGCAAGTCAGCTTGTAGTTTATGTAGCCTTTGCTTGCACACGACACTAATGATAGAGTAATAGAGGTGCATGATAACAAGAACTGGCATTCCAAATGTGATTTTACGGTAGGTACTAGCGATAAAATTAGCACAAAAGTGTATAGCAACAAGAGATATAGAGCAACCCATGCTGCTGTGTTAAGTTGAATTATATTAGCAAAAAATGCTCTCTCTATCACGTAGGGAAGAAATTTGCATTCGATCGTACTTGTAATGATGATAATGATTTTAATTTGATCTCCTCGATGAGGCTATACTTTTGTATTGTATTTGTGCAATGTGTTATGTAGATTTATGTAGATGACAAATATATCTCTTTGTTAGGTGGTGTACCTGTTTTTTGATTAAGACTAATCCGATTAGATTTAATTTTACTAAAGGTGTTGATGCTCTATTTGCAGGATGGCTTCATTTCTTTTCAGAAGTTGTCTGTTAATAAAAATATATTCGAATCAATTTGGTTCGAGCACATATCATCACAGCACTATTAGTGCACAGGTAAGTTCATATGTTTTCATTTAAAATCGTGGGAAATTGGTTTTTTTTTTGGAATAGATTATAAGTTTCCCATGTAATGCTCAATGTGTGTAAAAAATCAGTGCTTTTTGGTGTAATGTTATGTTCATACGACCAATGTTCATGTTTGTTAAAGGGACACTAATCTCACTTTATTAACATTTTAATTAATAACAATTCTTCAAAATTCTACAAAATTATCAGATAAATATTTCAAAAATATTTCATAATAAATAGCGATTCTTTGATGTTAATTGTTTTCCGTTTTAGTCATCCCTGGCCAGCGTATAGAAGGTTCCAAGACTGCACACCTACCGCTTAAAATGTAATTTTTATAAGTTGAGACTGAGCCTTTATTAGTGGACTGAAGCAAAAATTTGCGATGACAATTGGCTAAAAATTTTGAATCTGTTTTTGTGATGACAAATTTTAAATACTAATGATGATATAAAGTAATTTTAATTTGTGTTACCAAAAATCAGCTAATGTTTTGCGCATACTTATAATTCACATTATTTCGTTAGAAATGAAATTAAGAAATCAAAGATAAATAACTTGAAAAATTCACTGATATATGTAGGTCAATAACTCAATTTTGTTCACTCCGTCAATATACGTAAACTAAATTTATGATCTCATTGCACAAATGAATTTTTAAATTGCCCAACGAATTGAATTATATTTTGTGTTGGCAAAACTTTTCATTCGATATCTTCCGCCTCAGTCCTATGGTAGAGTCATTAATGGATGAATGGCGGAATGTAGAAATCCGACATCAGGAGCAGATTTATAAACTGATTTGTTTGATAAACCTGAAGGAGTAGCTTTACTACCGGACTGCGAAATATTAGACTAATCACCCATCATTATTAAGGAACTCTTAACAGATAACCTCAGAGCAGACTTAGTTTTACGGCTGACAGAACTTTCATAAGTCTGCAAAAGTCTTATCACAAAGTTAATAGTTTTCGTTGTTGAAAAGCTCTTTTTATTGACATCTTAAATAAACAACTGCTTCGAGCAACACAATCTCACCGTTCATCAAAACAGGAAGAATTTAAGGCCTGTCTCTCCTGTATTGACCGTATAAATTTGATCTTTTTTAGCAAAAGTTGTGGATATTTTTAAACCGCTTTAGACGTGCTCGAAGAATCACTTATGACGGAGAAATTACCGAATCCTTTAAGAGGAGTCAGTACTTAGCAAAAGTTTCAATTTAGATACCAGCGAGCCTGTAGGCAATAAAATTTACTATACGTAGGTTCGGTCGTAAAAGTGAGAAAATTCATACAAAATTAGCGTACACCCAGAGTACAGACTACATTAGAGACATCTAGCGTAAAAGTCAGGAGCCCAACATGCGGAAATTTAAGACGAAAATGCAAATTACAACGAAATATTGCAATTTCCCGTCGGTGAAATATCGGAAAAAAGAACAAGTACCTACTAATAGAGTCAAATAATTAAAAAAAAGCGCCATTAGAAATGAAAAACTCGACTTTATTTGCTAGATCTAGGCTTTATCTTTCTAAAATAGTCACAAGCTAAAGAAATGAGGAATTTGAAACAGGAATTTGATTTAAAAACTTTAATTTATATAATTTTTTACAAATTTCCGAACTATGATCTCCATTCCGATACATTGCTTTTAATTTTTGCCGACGTTATTAACTAGACTTCTTCGTTGCCTTTAATTTAAGATATAAATCTTTATTCTGCTACAAACAGTTTGCTAGAAATTTGCATTGAAAAATGTATGAAACTTGCAAATCTTGGTACTGACTCCTCTTAAGATTAAAGCTGGTGCCAGCCAAGCAAGTCTGTATTCTGTTGGCAATATTGTTCCTCATTATTAACACTAATGTAGAGCTGAATAGAGGAATACAGTCGAACGGTGTGAAGAAACTGGTAGTAGTAAAGTTATTCAACTCCAACATCATCCTCCACTGCACGCGTGTATCAATTAGTGTTTGTATCAAATAATACACATTTGTCTAATTTACTACATATTTAGTTTCACTACCAAGATCTGTGAATGACAGTAACAGTATTGTTTCTCAATCGACGATAATTGTTTAGTGATGGATACACAATTCTGAAAAGAAAATTAAAAAATGACTTGCTCGACAAATTCCCTGCCACATACAAATTTGGTGGCAAATGGCATTGGATTGTCCATACCCTGAGAGAAGAGAAACTCCTGCATCGTCTGGCAATAACTTGATTGCCACGGCAAAAATCCATAATAGTCGGCCAATATATGAAAAAAGATAGGACTATCACAATGAACAACTGGACAGTATATTAAACGAGCCGAAGATACAACAGAGTGCTCTGGAGGCCATTACGTTGAGCTCTTAAGTCCTACAAGAATTACAGAAACAAGTAAGTAAAAAACAAAATTTTCCGGCTCTTTATAATTGCTGTATATACTTTCTAATGAATCAGATTATATTCTGACCAATAGTATTATTTTCAGGTGGGCCTGATATTAAATATCGTAAACTGTCTGCTACAGTGCTAAAGAAATTTGGTATCTACTTATCTAACCGAAAACAATGCATGTACTTTCTCCAACCACAATTTATAATGAGCAGAGTTAGCCTCGTCTCGTCTACAGCAATAAATAATCGAAAAAATGAAGTAAAAGAGACTGAATTGGTATTTGTCCCCCTATGACAACTGTTATTTTGGAGTATGCCTTTCATTAGAGACCAATATATCACTATCCACGCAGGTGATAATTAGAGTATCAAATGGACGACCATTATCTGATATAATTCGAAACCTCTGAGTGCAATTCCAATTTAGCCTGTAACTATACCAACTATATTCTCTGAAATTGAAAAATGTTTTTTCCACTTGATAAATACGATGGATGCCTGCTTTTAAAAAGGATGCCATCAATGTAAAGTGAACACAAAATTTTAATTATTCGCCATTGTGTAAGGCTTAATTATGAAAAGATGCGCTCAACCAGAAATTTGGTTTTACTGAAAAATTGGAAAACCCCTTCCACATCGTCTATATACATATTTACATGCTTTCGCCCATATGGCATTTTTCCAATCTATATCAGTAAGTGAGGAATGCTTTTGTGATGAAACCTGATTGGAATTTTAATAAATAATCAACGTTTTCCTAAGCGCAGGATATCTCAAACAGAGGACTAATTCTCGACGTCCTCTTTGACACACACAGGAGAGCTGATAGAAGTTTTCAACCGGAAAACTCTGAAGCGGATTCGGAAAATGGGGTATACAACCTGGAAGACTTGAGTATAAAATACATACTGAATCGACCAAAAAGAGCTGCTGAAATATCATACGAAGCCCAGGTAATATCTCCCCTCCAGCCTTTGTATGTAGTTCATGAATCTTTTCCATTCCCTGCCTGAATGCTGGTTATTCCTCTCTTTACATAGAGCGACACCGCCACAGCAGTAGGAGCACCAACAACATACCAGTTACATCGTTCTATCCCAGATGCCAAGTTACCTATATTGGGATATCGTTTCGAACATTTCACCACTATGCTGCACAGTGCCGACCATGAAATTGTTTGAAAATTTAATTAATGGCCGCAACACAATTTTCATTGAAGTCACTTGCTCGTGGTATTTGTAAAATGTTTATCTCGCCCTCTCCGGCTCCCTTTTGCCACAATCAGTTCAGCTATTTTGGCAAATGGAAAGGGATACCTACTGGTGAACATTGGCCGCGTGATTATACACTACTGGGACTGAAGCCAATGAGGTCTGTGATTAATAGAAGAAGATACTATGTAGTCAGTGAAAATTGAGCGAACGAAAGTAATCGAAAGTTGCTAAAGATGGAGTGCATAAGTAGCAAGAAGCCACGAAAATTCTTAAAACTTTTCAATATTTTGTGAGTCATCTTCTGAGAAGTTGTAAGAACAGCTGTTTGGATTATACTAAGCGATTGTTGTAAGAACTTTTAATGATTTAGATAAGTACGTAGTTATATGCGATGATGTTTAATTTGTCTCAATTCCTAATACGTTCGAATAACGATGCATTTTCATATAAATTAATTTAAGATCGGTTCCCGCTGCAAATGACGTATTTTGATCGGATTGCCTAACTACCTATTAAGTTTTAGTCGAGTGCCCCTTTTAAAAAAATGTGTCTCAAAACTGTCAAATTGACACTCACTCCGACTTTTTGGAGAAATACAACCGGTATATAATCCTAACTTACATGAAAGTCTCCATGCCAGAAATCTCAACCCATGGTAATACTAGGACTAGTACCGCTATTTAGATGCATCTTAAATTTCTTCTATAAGACTTGAGATAGGTTTAGGTAGTTGTTATACAAACGGAGGCAAATGCTGGCACATGGTAGCAAAGGGCTTTAGGTCAAACAGTTTGACGTCCTTTGAACTAAAAATTCTATTCTAGAAGGAGCACCGATACCTGAATTACAAAACGCCTTCTGTAAACGTGGATCCATCGCAACAGTGCATCACGTAAAAATGTGTGGCACAGCATAATTAACCCACAACAAACAATTTCGCATATACCCGCATTCCTAGGTATAGCGGCGACTTTAAAATATATCCAAATTGAATTTTTCAAAAATGTTTTAGCGAGCTAGTTGCTGAGACTGGCAGCTATTGGATAATAAAAATTCTTTGTTCAAGAGTACTTCAGTCTGATCTAAGCAAAATCACGTGGTTACATATTTCTCTAAGAGACACCCCAAAGTGGGCATATAATATGTGTTTCATTTTTTATGGCTAATGGTCGTAAAAAAAATTCTTAAAAATAAGACAGAGTAAAGTTGCCTATTGGGTCTTGGCGCGACAGAAGACGATGCCAACCCTACATGAATTTCTTGTAGCATATAGTTACAGTTAATAAATCAAACAATACTAATTCCACTGATTTCGATAACACCTTGGAAGAGTTATATGATTATTTTGGGTGTTATACAGCGATATCTTTTCATTTTTAATAAAAACAATTTTAATATTCACAGCACAAGAAGTGCAGTAGCAAAGACTCTATAATACAAAGATGTTGCAGGCATATGGTGTAGCCTGTTTGTAGAGCTCAAATTTAAAAAATGTTAACCAATAGAAAATTGATCTTATAATATTCGTTTATATATTGATTCTTGAATTATTAAAAAATATATTTCATAAGTAACCCGGAATATATTTGAAATCGGTATGGACTCGATTTTTAGATATTTTAATGTTTTGGTATAGAATTGGTATGGATTGAAGTTGAATGGCTCTGACTACTCGCTTATATAATTTTCTGGTTTAATACTCACTCACTCAAATAATTTAAAATAATGAATAAACCCCACTTTTTCACTTATTTCAACAAAACTACGTTATTGCAAATTCAAACTTGCTACTAAGGATTAATACTGGTTTGTTTCGCGATCTATACGATCTACATATAGAAACGCACATATTACCGCGGCAAGATCTGTAGATTGATGTGGAATCGAAACTGAATCGATTACTTGTCCGGTTATTTGTTGTGAAGTTCTGATTCCCAAATCGATTCATCAAATTCGTATTTGAATCGATTCTAATAAAGATTCAATGGGAATAGATCGCATTTGCTTTACTGGGTAATTCTGGAAGCTAGCGGCAAATATGAGAAATCATCTGATTTCAGTCCCCAATGCACATGCTATTTTGTTGTGAAATTTGATGTGTTCACTTTGCTGCATTCAAGGGTGAAGTAGCCTGACAAAGTGTTCAGATCCCATACGAGTCTAACGCACGGTCTATTGATTGTTAATTAATAGATTAGTTCGCTCCATATAGTATAGCTTGCATTAATACGATTTTTTTTGTAGGTTAGCTATTCCCTGTGGTTGGAATTCTAATTATATAATTTTTTTTTTTTTTAATTTTCACTTCACTAAGTGAATTGATTCTTAGTTTTGTGTTTTTTGTATTTTATTATTTTATGTGGAAATTATTTTTCATTCGATTTATTCGGGACGAGGTATTTAAAGAGGGGTGCGATTCCGAACCAAAATTTGTCTTTGATTTAGGTAAATAGTGAAAAATAAAAAGAAGGTTAAAATTATGTGGAACATCATGAGATAGACTTGTTAAGTCACCACGTCGAAAATATTAAATTAATCCATTATTACAGGAAAAAATAATAAAAGTTTACAGAATCTAAAGTTACCGAAAAAGCAGTATTGGAAATGTAAAACGAGAAATAACAATTTATGCCGACCTATTTGTAAGCTTCGGAAGAAAACAAAACAATGTCGTCCCTATTTTTTGGAGGAACAAATTACTTCTTTAAATGCAACAGAATATGAAAAAAAAGACCAAACCGAGGAGCAAGTGCATGATGGGAATAAAGCGAGAAGCTTCTAGCTCCAAATATATACTAAAGCTATAGCCAGGAAATAATGAATGTGTCTTTTTTAGTATCTCTCCAAAATTCTATAGAGAGAATGGATAAAAGTTCTAAAGAATGCATTTTAGTATTATATTTGATGAGTTTGCTGTAAAGAAGCAATTGGTATATGTATAACTCCTAAGTGGATATAATTGACGGGGTTTTGTAGATATTGGCAATGAAAGAAATAATGAAATCAAAAGGCAAGTTTATGTGTTTATGATAAGGGAATTATTTAGTAATTGGAAGTTTATTATTAATTATGTAGTATCGTCAAGTAGCATGAGGCGAAAATATTTAGAAATACTCCGTAAGGAAGATCTAAGCCTTCTTATTAAAATGGAACATTAGGTACGGCCTGTTTCATGGGATCAAGGTCCTAACAACCGAAATTGTTTTACAAGGTTTGGAGCGACCATTGAGAAGCCTTATATTTACATAAACTCCCAAAATGTATATCTTTAAAATGTCCCTCATATTATGAAATACATTCGTAACACTTTGTTAAAAGCAAATTTGGAAACCCCAGATGGCATAGTAAATTTCGATATAATAACAAAAATATTTGAATTAGAACAAGGGAAAGTTACCAAAATGACCAAGCTTACTAATACACATATAAACCCAAATTCTTTTAAACTCAGTGTGCCAAATTCGGAACTTCGGAATGGTAAGAACAAAATCGGAAAGTGTGTGAAAGAGCCAGAGCGAAAAATAAATCCCCACTCTTCAGGGCTATTTCAAGTTTCGGAATGGTATTCGGATAACTATTAAAATTCAGAAAGAGTCTTCAAAGAATTGTGAATTCGGAGTTTTTACTGATTTCCTTCTAAATTTTGAAGGCATTTCCAAAACATTTCTTAAGCTTGAGTTGCACTGTCATTTTGTGTTCAGAGTTAGTTGAAAGTACTTAAATTTATAAGAGCGTCCGTTTGGGATCTATGAGCGATTGCTCATGCGTCTGGAGGGTGAACAAAGGGCCTTGATTTGGCCTACGTTCGGGGGAACCCTTGGGATCCTAAACCTCTTTTTCAATCAATCAATCAATAGTTGCAAGTGGATGACGATTTTCTAAAAAGTGGAAAAGGTGAGTAATATATCGTTGAATTGTTATCAATAAATATATCAGTGCTTTCATTAAATGCGTGAATACGTTTGTGGTACAGAGCATGTCAAGACGGCTGAAATATTGGCGAGTTGTTCAAGATCTATAGGCCATCTAAACGCTGTCGTACTTCACCAGTCCCAAATAAATGCAATGCTTCGAGCCCAATATCTTTCTGTTCTGCTCGCTATTCAAAAGTTAGGGCGAGAAGTATTCTATTTGAAGGAGGAAATGAAGGCATTGAACAAAGCGCAAAAGACACCCTCAACTTAAATGATATGCTTCCTTCGGTGCCAAGAATTTCAAAAGAAGATTTCTAAGTCTCGAAAATAAGTAGAATAGAAGTAGAAGCTGCCGAAGCATTGGTGCGCATCGAATTTTTCTTAACAATGAAAAATGTTTTATTATTATAATTTTCCAGAGAGCATTTTTTTCAACTCTTGGAGGGTCGGCTCTGACCACTGTCATGACGAGATCGGTCAAGATCTTGATGGCGGATGTTGCTAAGCATTTCACACGGATTGGACTGGGGCAAAATATTAAAATATCAACATTTTTGATTGTCTCCGTTTTCAAAGGTATCTGAAAATAACAATTAAATGTTGTCAAACATTTATATATAATTGTTTTATTACAGAGGCGGCTCTTACTTTATATCCATAATCAAAAAATCAGAAAAACGCCTGAAAGCAGTATTTATTTTATAATGTAAAAGGCAGATTTAGTTAATCAAAAACAAGTGCATTAAAAAAAAGGTCCAAAATGTAAATATATTTCCGTTTTTATCTTTACA
Organism: Dioctria linearis; assembly: GCA_963930735.1. Lineage (NCBI taxonomy): Eukaryota > Metazoa > Arthropoda > Insecta > Diptera > Asilidae > Dioctria > Dioctria linearis. The sequence goes on along the minus strand of OZ005740.1, from coordinate 293,670,672 downwards.
ATCTATTTATTTTCCGAAGTTACAAAACTCAAATCTTAAAAATGTTTTAACGTGATTATTATTTAATAAACATATCCAAATTGAAAATAATACTGCTTATTTAAAGCATTTTCAAAACATTTTTGGGTTTTTACCAGTTCGGAACGCTTTAATATAAATTTGTTATTTATTATGAATTCCTTAGAGCACTTTTACATCAAAAACATGAACCGAAAAACTCAATTTATTCCACTTTAAAACAAGATCTTTGCTCCAATAATTAATAAAATCATGGGAAATAGGATAAACTAATAATTTTATTAATAAAACCATAAGCTTTTCGGCCGATAAAACATAAAAGTTGTGTTTTTCTTAAAAAGCTGAAATAAATATAACTATTTTCTCAGTAAAATTCTTAGTTTATTGTATTTCCCTGGATTTTATTAATCATTGAAGGAAAAATCTTGTTTTACAGAGGAGTAAATTGAGTTTTTCGGTTTACATTTTTTCGGTTCTTGTTTTTGATGTGAAAGTGCCTTGAAAGTGCCTGTAGGATTTCAATCGGAATTCAGATAAGAAGCTTGACAATTTTCTTTAGGAAATTTGGGAATTTCCTTTAGAGCTCTTAAGGAATATTTTTGAGAAATCGGTGTGAATTTTTTAGGATTTCAATTGGAATTCAGATGAGAATCTTAACAATTTTCTTTAGGAAATCATTAAATAATTCATAAGAATAGACGAACGCTTTTCGTGTTAATTTGAGGGGTAATATTCGGCACTTTTGGCGTTTTTGTAAAAATTTACTTATTCTGCTCGCAAAGAATTTGTTCGGAAAAAGTTTAAGAACCCGAAATTTTCTCAGAATTTTCTTAATTTTTCTTTAAAAATGCTTAGAGAAATTCCGAATTTGGCACACTGGGAAAGAAGGGAAGTTCGCTTGGCAGTACAGAAATTGAGACATAAAAAAAAACAATTCAAACGAAATAGTAATGCAGTAGCAACTTCAACAGCACTCTTTATAAACAAAATAGAATAGATACAATATTTGACTGCCTAAATAGCAAAAACTTACGTGATTCAAGTCCATTTAATTCTGCCTTAACTAAAAATGGAATTGTTGTTGCAAAAGTTAAGAGAATTTTTTCACATACTCGGCCTACTGGCTCTGCAGTATATTGCCTAAAAGGCCTAGAGTAAGTTATAAGTGCGGCATTTTGTTGTTATCCAATGATATATTTAAAAAAAAATGTAGATACGTTTTTTATTTTAACTAACTGTACTTTGTCGTACGTGAGGTCAAAACGTGGTCATAATAAAATTCCCTCAATTCATGAATTTAATATAATTATGGCGTAATTCCTTTTTCTTAAACTACTTCAATTCAACCCTAGGTAAAATTGGATAAAGAGGATAATGAAGACAAAAATGCTTGCGGTCGATTTTAAAAACATTTTAGTAGACACTATATCACAGGTCCAAAGGCACAATTTTGAAGAGACCCATTTGATATCTCTGAGAGCAGAATCAGTTCTAATAAAGACTACTTTGATGAAAGTTTGGACAGCTTTGAGTCTCCCAAAAGTCCACTAATAGAATTAACATCTAGTAGACACTTTATAGGTTATATTGCGTATAAGGTTACCTGTTCTAATTGAATTGCAAATCTATTATGGCTTTTTCACGAGCGCGATTTATTGCATGCGACATAGCACTGATTGGCTGCAGCAATGTATTTGTCGCCGAACATGCTTACTCTTTCTACGTTTCGTAAAATACAAAAATTAATCGCAACAATGCTCTTAGTTTGGTGCGATTTTTACCTTAAACGTCAACATTTTTGTGTGTTTACATTTGTAATCGGCTTTCACAGTTCCACAGGAATGTCGAAGTTTACTATAATATGTAAGTATTAATATTGTAACAATACTTAAAACGGGAAGTAAAAACAATTTAATTATTTTTACAGCAAACGAAGAAATTATGACAGTGCCGCAGATGGGTGGCAGCAATGAAGAAGTGGAAGCCTCGGGTACGTGAATTGTATTCTGAGCAGCAACTTATGTGATAAAACAATGTGTTCTTTTACTTTGTATATTGTTAATATTATTAGCTGTAAGGAAGAATTGCATGTTAATTTTTTTAATTAAAACCAAAAGTGAAACTACTTTATGTTTTATTTATTTTTTTTTGCCTTTTACAACTGCTTCCATTGAAAGCTCTGGGCACCTTCATTCATGAAGAAATCGCTAAGTAAGTTAGCTAAGTCAGCCCCTCCAAGCATTGGGGTGTTGCTGCTGCCACCTATCACTTCAGATAGTCCTTCAGTTTCCTTCTGTTTCCTCACAGGGAAGCCAATTATGTAGGCATACTGCTGCTTTCACAACCCCCTCCACTTTAAAAACCGCTGTCAAACTTATGGACGTATCGCGCGATAAAAACCAGTCGCAAATAGAGATAGGGGTTTATGGTCAAAACAGAAGAAGCTGTTTCTGCTCCTCGGAAATATTTATTCACAAAAAAAAAACTATTAGACTGGTGCCAATACTTTTTTGAAGACAAAAAATAACAACAGGCAAAGACCAGACGGAAAATTTAGTAAACGTTATAATTAGGAGAAAAAAAGCAAAATTTAAACACGAGATACGGTGAAATTGTGAAATGGGGGGTGCTAAGGGGTTGAAAGTGTTTTTTTGCGTTTTTCGAGAAATTGTGACTTCCTAGAGGAAAATGTTCTTCGCAAAAGTTATAGATAATAAAAATATCTAAAACTTTCTTATAAGTCATTTTTCAACATAACCTCAAATTTTTCGACAAAATTTCGGAAAATCGATTTTTCAGTTTTTTCTATTTTTCTCTCGTAAAAAAAATCAAATTACATGAAATTTTTGGAAATTATACCTTTTTTGCATTGAATAAGCACAATTTTCTTGGAAGCTAGGAAACATGTAATTTAGGATATATTTACAATTTTCGACAAAAGAAACCCGATAATTTCCACGGAAAACTTTATTTGCGATTTTTTTCGATTTAAATATTCTATCCGGGCTCATTTTATTCGTTGAAATGTCTACTTTAAAAAAACTTATGATTTCATTGGGAATAACCAAAGAACATCTAACAAAAAGAATGCGCATCTCACTAATTGAAATCTTTTCTAAGGCGGGTCTGTTATGACCCGCTCTCACAAATTGTATGAACACTATCTGCTTGTTGACGACCCGCCACTCGCCGGTGGTGATATTACTCGCCAGTGGTGAGTGGCGGATGGCGAGTCGTGAAAGCACCAGCACTCAGAAAAGCGCCAGAGTCTGCACTCCACATCATGCCCATTAATTGCATTCGGGGTTCTCTTTGATTCTTTTACCTCTTCTCTAAGAAACCGGTTTCAACAAGAAAACTTTGTTTGAGAGAATTTTCATTTAAATTACATTGCAATGAAGTGCAGTAGAACCGAGGGAGAATAGTAAGATCAGCGGATGGGATAGGAATTGATGAGTGGAGGCTGTGTACAATAAGAAGTTTTAATAATTTCTCAACAGAGGTAGAATCTTGGAGATTCCACATTCTTTTTTACTGAGGCCAAAGTTTATAATGTGCTTCCAATATCTTTGTATTGTAGAATCTTTGGCAATAGGATTTATCCAAACTTTTCGACGCGCATGTCTGGGCTATCACAACTATCTTCTAAATTTTGATGACGATTCTCTCACATATACATAAATAATAAGTAAGTAATAAACAAATGCATCATAATGAAGTGTCCTATAAAAATGTCTGTTTGATCAGAATGTTAGACTAAAAATTGGGCAAATCGCAGGTTTCTGGTCGTCCGTAAAAAAAATCACCAGAAACAACCTTACCAGTTCTTCTGTACGTTCCCTACTTAACAATGGTAAAATGCTTGAGCACCGCGAATATTTTGACTGCAAGACACTCGGCTTCCACCACAGGAGTTGTTTTGCATCCAACGTGTAGAAGAGCCAATACATATCACTACGAAGAATGCGTTTGAGGTCCTTAAGAAAGTCAACGTCTCCAAGGCCGCAGGAAAAGATACCCTAATAGAAGTGAGGAAACAGTCGAATAACAGAGAAAGAAATATATGTCAAATACTTTAGTCATTTGCATGAATGGAAGAAATGGCCTTGGCTATGCATTATTGTTGTGCAACTGAGACAATGACTTAAAAACAAAAATTTGAGAAAGAGTAGGATTACTCGAATGCTAAAATCTTCTTGAATATCTTCGAAATCCATGATAATAATTTCTTCGTACATCGGGTCACACTACTGCACGCTTTGGCCAAGGTGCTGAAAGGAGATGTTAAATTTGTGTCAACTGAAATCCTCATATATCCCAAAAACATCAGAGAATCCAACAAGACTTAGGCCTGAATTACAATTACGACTGATCAGTCGAATGCAACTTTGCCCAAATGGTAAATGCGTGTGGTAAGATAAAATTGTATTGGCTGCGGACAATTTCAGTTCAATCATAGTAGTTTGCACTTCTGGTTTATTCAAGCAGTTGAAGCCTTAATTTAATTTAATTACAAATTCCACCTCAGCGTCGACTTCGACTGGACATCAGGTTGCAGTCGACAGATCGGTCGTATTTGTAATTCAGGCGCCTACTTGATTTCTTCGGAGCAAACCGAATGTAAACAGAATCACGTTGTGTTCAAATATTATAGGATTACAGCAACAACTTCGGGACCAACGTGGGGCATCTCTCGATATTTTAGAAAAATACGTCCTTTCAAATAAGCGCGGCAATGTTATATGAGAGTAAAACTGAAAATTCGCCACATCTTTTTTATTTACGAGCATGAATCGTTTGTCCCTCTGTTTCACATTTTGTCTTTTTATTCGTAAAGTTTTTAAAGAGAGTTTTATTTTTTGTTATTGTTTTTTTTCTATTTGTTTGTTTGTTGTCCTTAAGTTAACTTTGCCACAGGTCTTGATGGTTGCTCGCCTCGGTTAATTAAAAGCTGCGCAAACTGTACTACTTGTCTTATTCAACTAGAAACTTTCCAGCTGTTTGGAACCCACATTCAGCCTGTTCCCGAAAAGAGGGTAGCGACCCCTTAAAATATCGACCAATTAAAATTACTTAGATTCCTTCGAAGGATTTTGAAACTATCATTAAGGGACCAATCTACATCGAGAGCTACACGCTACAAGATAACAACTGACAACTTAACATGAATAAAGCGACATTTTCTTGGAGAGTTTTTCAAGTTTTTAGTACCTATTTCCCTGCATAAAATTAATTATTTTATCTACTATACGTGCTCTTTATCCCTATCGTATTCTTATCGTAACCACAGAATGTTATTGATATGAAACATGATTTTTACTTCATTATCAGCTACAGCCACAAAATTAGAAATTTGGCTAATATCAACTATAGCTTCATATGTGGCTAGTTATATCATGTAGATTGAAGCTCTATATGTAGCAGTTTCTACGGTACGCTATATGTGCACACTGAAATTTGTATCTTGAAGCTTTTAGGATGTAGATTGGGTCTAACTCTAAATTAATGAAGTATCTAGAAACTAATCAGCTCATCAACCATTGCTCATATGGCTTACGGACTAGCCGCTCATCTGGAGATTTGCAGATTTTTCTTACGGAACGTTGAAAGCTTATTCTTCACAATTTCGCCAACTCCACAATATTGGCTCTCACCGAAAATTCTCCTAGTCAATGTCACTACGCCAAGCCAAGCACCTCAGGATTGTTTCAGCTGCTTCAAATGTAAACAAATCAAGCAGCTTATCATAAATTTTTCATAAGGTATCAATTTCTTCAATATATTCTGTCCTACTTCAAGCACCTCTAACTCAACACTTCCTGTTCTCTCTATTTTCTACGTTGAGTATGACCCTTTTGACGTCCTACTTTAAATAAGGTCATCATTTTGTTACCGATGCGCTTTCACTAGCATTCTTGACAATGATATGTAAATTAAGCTGGATGGCTCACATCATAAAAGTATTTTGGATTTTTGAAAAGGTGTAAGAAATGTTGCGATCCTTCTAATGTAGCATTCCTTTACAAGTTATTTATCTGACCTAGAATGGAATACACAGTTTCCATATCTGGGCCGGGTTGGTCGTATAGTCTTAGCTTCATTATATGTATATTATCCATAAGAGTGCCTTTAAGCTCTTGAGGCAATAATTAGCCAAAACGACTTGCTCACACATCACCGTAATATTGGATGCCTTTCGCTTCTTAATGTCCACATGCATGGGAAATTTTCTGACGAAATATTTAGTCTGATCTCATGCAGATTAATTCTTCCACGCAATGCTCACGCTGTATACTACACACATTCTTTCATTCTCAAAATACTTTCGGCTATACAGTAAAATTCCATGATGCCTTTTTTATCCTGAACTATGCGAATGTGGAATAGTCTACCATTTTGTACCATTCCGCGGGCTTACAATTTTCGAACGTTCAAGAGTGACATAGGTATATATACATCAATACCTCCGTAAGTCTACTCAGGTCCCCGAATTCGCTCCTTGTCTCTCTCGTGCCATGCTGTTTTTTTGCATCATAGGGTCATCCCTAAGCTTAGATGCATAGTATTGTAATATGCCTATTTGCAATAACTTGCAATACCCACAAATGACGCACAAACACAAATAACAAGAATGTGTAACGCTTCATTAAAGTGCGGTCAGCGACATTCAGCGTTTGTAAATAAAGCACAAAAATATGGGTCAAGTATTTCTGATGGGGCAAGAATGCAAGGTCAGCCATATTGCACTTTTATTGACTAATACATATATCCAATGTACATAAGTTTAATGTAGACATAGGTATTTATGTGTACGGTAAATTAGGAACATGAAGGAATTATTGCTTATGTATGAATTCTTGTATATAAATAGACTAAGTAAAACCAATAAATAAGTTCAGTCCATGATCAAGCAACACAAACGTTAGGAGTTATTATTTTGTAAATTCTGCTGTTTAACTGCTCCCTTCTGCTGATTGCAGTTAGTGCTTTAGTAGTCGCTCCTGTTATAAAGAGTTCAGGCCTTTGAATTGCTTTTCGTCGACCACCAGTTATTGATAGTTAATGCCTTTAGGATGCTCTAAAAATAACAGTAGATCTCTTCATATATAAAATATATTGGATCATCGCATTACGATCAAGAAAATATCACTAGCGATAAGCAATATCATCATTTTCAGTTTTGCCGAGGACTGCCTTCTTTAGGTGACTATCACTAGATTTCAATGTAACTCCACAACCTTTAAGGGTAATGAGCACACAATGTTAAGCCCAACATTAAATATTTGTTACCAGGTATCAAAAAAAAATCACAACATTGTGAGAGATTCGTGTGGAATTGTACACAAATTTGTTAACCTATAGGCCCACAAGTTTTTACAATGTAGTAACAGCTAGTGTCGTTATGTCATTATATTTTTTTTTATTAATACTAAAACATTGCGATTTCTTGTGTAAATGTTCGTAACCAAATAACCCCAAGGCCATTAGAGTGACCTGATAATAGAAGCAGAGACTAAGTGCAGCATTAGGTGAAAAGGGTTTGTATGGCATAGTTTGCGAGTAAAGAATTAAAAAGTTGTTGTCAGTTTTTGAACATGGGTAAAATGCCTTCAGTTCTGCGAAATTTAATTTTGAATCACTACTGCCTATAAAAATCAGCAACCTTTTGTATTTAGTTAGTGTAATCAAATTTCTAAACTTTAAACTAATCCGTCACTCTCCTATAACGAAAACTGTTATTGAAATATTTCAAGAAGACTACCGCCCTCGCTTGCACCCTGATATTCAATGAATTTCTTAATTCCATCCATCATCAAACCTTCAATAGAATTCATCGCTTGCAAATTAATTAATGAAAGCCCGTTCAAGTTTTATTGCAACGTGGTAAATATGTGCAAAGCAGTTGTGGGCATGGTAAATACCAATTGAACGTCATCTGAACGCTTCGTCTATATGTTACAAACAGGAGCAGCACTAGACTGCATTTTCTGAATATGAAGCGGAAGCACGTTAATTCTACATGCAGATAACTCCCTCGGCTTTCATAATTAATACGTCCTTAATAGTGCTGCCAGTTTGCAAGTAGCGCAACAGCGCTCTGGGGTGTAGTTATTAGGATAATGGAGAATTTTTTATAATGATATCCTGATGAGAACTTATTGAACTGGTGGCTACAGCGGGATGATGGTTGTGGTGGTGGTGGTGGTGATGATGATGCCGGCGATGACGCTGCAACTGCGATGTGATAATTACTGGTCCAATAAAAAAACCGACCTTCTCTATTTATACTTGAGTTTAACGTTAACTTAATGTCGTTTAGTACGCCTGTTCAAAACACAGATACCATGCAGTTGATGCATATACAAAAAAATAACACGATGCCGGAGCATATCCATTTTTCACCAATTTCCCCCTATTTTAGTTACCATTATTCAAATTGATCAATGCAATAAAGTTACTGCTCCTTTAAGGAGCCGCCTAGATATATTTTACGTGTTTGGATTCCTCGTGTGGTCCATAATGTATAGCATTAAAATTCTCAATATATTCTGGTAACACTAGCTCATAAATATGAGCCTCAGCTGTGCCACAAAATGGATATGCGAATATAAAAGCTTCCCGATATGGTCTTTAAAAATGCTGAGCTTTAAAGGAAGAGCCCAAGTATTGGTGAAAATGGAGAAAGAAAAACGAAACACAATAGGAAGGTATGCCGCCGCACAGAAAGCATTATGGAGATGCATGCACCTTGCCCATTTGCAATAATGCTATACATGGAGGAAAGCTGGTCCTTGGATATATGATGGTAGGTGCATACCAAAGTGGTGAGCCAGAACAAGTACTTCTAGTGGATGGAGTTTAATGGAAATGTGCTTATCACAATTTCTGTGACAACATTTTTACAAAAAAAAAAATTATCACTAAAAGCACAATTCAAGTGTGTGATACTTTAATAGTCGGTTTAGCTAAATGGGTTGTGGGTTTCGTTTTTTTTTGTTCTTTTTTTTTTTTTAAGGGAAGAAACCCACATGCAAAAACATAAAAAGAGGCATTGTAAGGCCTCTTCGGTGAACAACATTTATGTTGATTGCTAAAAACGTTTCGATTGAACAAGAATTGCATTTGATTCGAAGGCGCTACATTTGTTGAGAGGAAGTAAGTTTTAGAGAGTCGCTTTTGTGAAGAAAATATTAGTGGGGCAAATGCACACTGATGACATTGAGCACCTGGTTGGATGGATGGATGGATGAATTCTTAGATTGCTTTGAATTTAATGCATTATTGTAATTCACAATTCAATGTATTCGGAGGAATTTATATTTACTTCCCAATTCTGAAATTTATCTTCCCTAAGTCTTAAACACAATTGCGACGACAGGCCGACAACCAACTGCAGATTCCTATGTTATAAACGCTCGATAAAACGTTCATAGAGAAAATTATTCCTACTATTCCTACAATAGTCGTCGGCCGTAACTGTTTTTAAGCCTATATTTGTCAGGAAATTAATTTTCACTGAGAATCATATAGATTAATAGTTTCAGTGGAAAATTTTTTCGTTTAAAGACTGAAATTCATTGAAAAAAAATTCAATTAATTTTTCAATTGAATTAAAGTGAGAAAATTTGAATTTGTCGACCGAGCGATCAGAGAGTTCTCATCAGTATTGTTATCCATGATCGCCTACCATAGAAATAAATTCAATAATGGAGTTCACACCAATTTCCCATATTAATACTCAACTAATTAATAGTTTCCCTCAAAATACATACGGAAATATTTAAAAAAATTGAGGTTACAGAAGTACCTATACAGGCGGCTGGTACTATGAATGGATTTAAAGTGGCGCGCGGTATTATCATTGTTCTAAGCGGAACTACTTCTATGAGGTGCTGTGTATTCCTGGGAAAGCAGTAGATACACGTCAGTCGATCGCCAAATCCCCTCATATGTGTTTGTGTCCCACAAACCGCACGCGCATGGTGAACAAATTTTAATTTTGTTCCAAAGCGAACAAATCTGGAAAAGAAAGGCTTTTATTAAAAATTAACTAGGAGTATGGTTAGCATTAATATATAAGTGTTTTTTATATGTATGAAAAGTTAAGATGTCGTTCTGTGATAATAAAAAATTAGAAAATGAAACATTTTTTTTAATCTTTTGAAAACTGTTATATTATACTTGCGGTCCCGTAGACCGCATTCCCACTATTCGTGTTCTGCCAGGGGATGCCACTTTCCGGAAGGATAATTTTTTTTTCTTTTTTGCTATTTCTTCCTTTCTTCTAAAGCTTGCTTCCCACTGCGCGTAGTTTCACGAACCAAGCAATTTAGTGCGGATAAGCTTACGCCGGGCCGCGCCCTCGCCTTATACGCTTCCCACCGCCGCTTGTTAACTCGAGTTGATTTCCCTAGTTTCGATAAAAGTGCCATTCAATATATCGGTCGTTCTGCAGCCGCACGAACAATTCATCTTTTGTAAGAGTTCCAAGAGTATTCTAACAGCTTTTAATAAAACTTTACGTTTTATAACTTTAGTATTGATAACGTTCTTGCAGTTTCTATAAATCATCTATAAAACCGATTTGGGCACAATGTATACAAGCAAGGGGAACCACTATATAGAACGTTAATACGATCCTTAAGTTCCTCCGAGGAACGCTCTAGTGGCACATATAAAACATCTTATAAAATGATTTTTTTGTAAAAGCGTGTTGCGTAAACATTCTAGCAGCGTTTATAAAACTAATTTATTATTGCTGTAAAAACATTCCCCGAAACTACATATACATATATTTCAGAGGATTAAATGTATCTGTTATACGTGGCTATTGTACTTTTTACAATATATGTTATTCTTTTCTCCTCACATAAAATATAAATACAAATAATTCTGCGGGTATGCGATATCATCTGAACAAGTATTTCAGTTTAATCATATATGGTAAATATATTAGAATAAATAAATAAATTTGCTTTATTAATTTGCACAATTAAGACGTATGACTCATTAATATATGCCTACTCTAGTATGTAGGTTTAACAAAAATAATGCGTATAATGACATAATTCAGAAAAAAAATACATTACTAAAACAGAAAGAAAAGTTAAAAATAAGAAATTAGAAAAAAAAAGAAATAGAAAAATAAAATTACAAAAAAAAAAACTCCAAATGTCAAAATTAAATAAGGAAGAATAAAAACTAATAAAATAATAAGCTATATAGAGTAGAAAAGGGTAACAATATAAAAACAAACAAAAACTAAGGGCTATTGACGCGTTAAGTACTTAAATCAAAGTTTATTAAAATTACTTAAGGCCTCCATCCTGAAACCTCGCAGACTCCGAAGTCCCCGAACATATACAGGGAGACTATTCCAGACTCTGACTCCATTGATGAAAAAAATGCGAGAACTATATAGGAAAAAATGGCGAGAAATTTGAAATTGAAATTGTAACAAAATAAAATTTACGCCAAATATATACGTCAATTAAGTTGAAACATCATGGTAGAAAAGTTTAGAATACGTCAAAATTTAAGGCTCAATTAGGACTAATTTAGTGCCACTTCCACAAATTTAATGCTCTAGTACTTTTTAAAACAATCCATGGATAATACAACTTTATTAAAAGTTAGGACCACCACTACTGAGAATAGGTTAAATAGTATTGTTACAATAGCAGGGGCGGATTTGATCACTTGGCCGCCCTAGGCCTATGGAAGATTGCCGCCCCCCCTACTCCCTGTAAAACACGAAAAATTGAATGATCTATATCCAGTGAAGGGACCCCAGGCTAGAATTAACGGAGTAGGCTGCCTCATAAATCGGAGTAGATTTGAGAAAAATGGAGTAGAATTAAAAATAACACTTTCCAACGAATTATTTTATTTAAAAAAACGAAAAAGTATAAAAATGTAATGAAATACCCACAACTACAAGAAAAAATCAAAAATCCCACCAAGTTTTGCCGCCCCCTAAATCTGCCGCCCTAGGCCCGGGCCTACTCGGCCTATAGGGAAATCCGCCCCTGTACAATAGTGTACACTGCATAATATTTTAGGGTTCAATTAGGACTAATTTAATGCCACTTCCTCGACTATGAAGCTGTAGTACTTTAAAACAAATCCATGGATAATTGAACTTTATTAAATGTTAGGACCACCACTACTGAGAATAGGTTAAATAGTATTGTTACAATAGTGTGCACTGCATAATATTTTAGGGCATCAATTAGGGCTAATTTAATGCCTTTTTTCCGAAAGAAAGAATTTAATAGACGACAAGAAATCATAAAAGTAAAAGTTTAAAAAACAAAATGTTCCACTGATGTTAACCTACACGCTACCAACATTTTAATAATACTGTGTTTTTTAATCGAATTAAATCTGTGATCAACAAATAATACTGGAAAGGAGTTGAATACTCTAATCCTTTCTGAACTGATGTTTTTCTTAGGTAAAATACAACGATATTAGTGAAGAAAGATGTCGTTTAAAATTGCGCATTTTTGAGACAACAAATAGGACGTAAGAATAAATTGAATGATGTTTTAGAAGCGGCCGGTATTATTGCAATAATTTTGAGACAATTAACTAAATAATTTCTCATACAGCAACAGTATCAACAGCAGGCCGCAGGCAATACCGCCAATATATGTGACAAGTCTCCGTCAAGTATTATGTCGCACCTACCATTTGAAACTGTGCTATTTATATATTGATTTAAATTTATATTCTGTTATATTCTAGTAGTTGTAATAATACAATATTTATTTTTCTTTATATTGATATAAATGCCATTTTCCATAATTTCTTTCAGTTCATCAACAAATGGAGACAGAAATGCCTTTAAATCATCAGACTTGTCCTTTCCATTGTAAGTACTAATTCCTCTAGGATGAAAAAGGAATATTTCATGGATATTAAAAGAATAGGCCTTAAGTCTTCTTTAGAGTTCTTGTATACTGGAAAAGTAAAGTAGTTATTTTTGATTCATTAATATCCCGAAAGGGGCTCCTTCCATTACTTGTTGAACGTTTTCATTTTTTATATCATCATACCACAATAATCGCTTAAATTATTTTCGTTAATGCAGGAGGTACTGTCTATAATGTCATCTAATTTTACAGACCAACTATCTCTTATTTCTAAACCTTCATCATCAATAAATATGTCGAAATCACTTCTGGAATTATAATCAGAATAATTGGAGAGTTATGCGATATAGTTAAACTCTGAGAGAGAACGGAACATTAGGAAAAAAATTTGAGTAACGATATCCCAAGTAATTGGTTCCCTCTCTGAATATTTCGCAAATTACAATAAGACATGACGCGAAATATTTTTAGGCTATGGTTTTATTAAAGTCTTCTCAGAAACTGTTTAAAGCAAAATAGTACCCAAGTTTTAAAAAGGTTCTAATGTTGCTTCAGGATAGCTAAATTGTTTTATAACTGCTGCTCTTGCTGCTGCTTTGCTGTCTACAATAAACTATTTTAAAATGGCTCTCAATGCAGTTTTTTTTTTTCCGAGGCCTTACGAAAGCTTTATACATCAAAATAGCATCCAGAGCCAAGTGTTTTAATAGAGTTCAGATAAATGACATTGCAGACCACTATAAGACCATCATATAACCAAGTAGCTTTCGAAGCCAACTAGTTTTATACCTAGTTCGGAAAGTATTCCTTACACTGCAATATAAAACATTTTAGTGCCAACATCACCGAAATAATGTTTTTTCGTATTCTTAATTGAGTTATAAGACCTCTCATGTGGTTGTTATTAAAACAATTGATTAATATTTGAAAAATCCGATTACGCCTATTACAAAGAGAAACATTCCTGTGTGACTAGGGGACTAAATCAAGAATTCTGACAAGCCATAAAGGCTTCCGGTCTTTCGACAAACTTCTAAGAATAACTTCATTAAGTCTTCCACACCCTCACTGATAGTAAGTAGCTGATTATAGTGAAGTGGTTGTATGCCCTGAATGAAGCCAATATTCTAGTGTGGTTACAATATTCCTAAGTAAGGGTCTGTAAGTTCCGCAAAGTCTTCAAAGTCGCAGATCTCGATTAATCCCCCCCCCCCCTCTCCATTGCTCCGGATCGTCGCGCAAAAATGACCTTACATTCTTTTGATCTATCAATAACTCATAAATTTATCTACAAATTAATCAACCATCAACGATTTCTAATTTGGCTTCAGATCTGAATGCTTATTTTGCGACTTGCTGACTTTCTTGGTAGATCGTTTGATTTTTAATTTTTTAAATTTTTATGTGGCCATAATAGCTACTGAACATATTTCTACAGCCCTTAACATAATCTGAGATCGTTCCCTTCTTTATCCAAACTCAAAACAATCATGGAAACTTCCATGCTCTTCTTGTTCTAATACAAGTTCCATTAAATGGCGTTACTTCCAAACTTCATATAAACACCGGTCTCAGAGTTCCATTGAGTCTCCATCTTTTTTCCAAGAGGTGCTCTTTATTTAACTTACTCATTTAATACCTTATAGACTCTAAAGGGATCGCTTTAAGTACTAATCGAGGTATCATAATCATGATACTGAAATTTTTGCTTAATGAAGAGCGAATTGTGTCAAATTCAATACAACATCAAACTGTCACTGTCACTGTCACTGACATTAACAATTTTTAATAATGGACGCAAATTTCTATATGACACGCTCTTTCAAAAGTTTAAGCGTATACATGCAGTCCATTTCGGAACTATGTAACCATCTGGTAAGTAAAGATATTTTTTTGCAAGTTTAATAATACGCAGCAGTTCAGTTGCAAGGCTCTGCGAAAATTGTCAGAGGAAGTAAGAAGTAAAATCCTGGCTTTTTGCGAAGAAGGAATATATTTTCTTGAAATTCGAAGAAGAAGAATTGGGCGTCATTACGTAACGACTGCAATTTGTTTTTTTGTAATCAAGCTTACTACATTACCATTGATAAAAACCAGTGCGCCAGAGGAACGAGTAACTTCACGGCTTAAGCATCCAATAAGAGCAACCGGAAGCAATGGTATGAAGAGATCAATAATTTAAAAAAAAAAGTTCGAAGTAACTGAAGAGAGGGCGAACCAAAGGGCACATGTCCCATTCCTAAAAATTTACAGAAAACGCATAAAACTGTAAAATTCAATGGACTTTCGAAATTAACCCACTATAACTTTAGTAGTTTTGTGTTACTTTTGGTGCCCATACCGAGATGTTAAGAAAATATAAAAATGTTAAATATACTAGGAGCAAAAATGGAGAGAAAAAATTTACCATGTGCCCTTTTGATTGCGCAATCTGCACGCATTGAGAGCCATGTGCCTTTTTGTTCTCACATTGGTGGACATGTTACCTTTTGTTCGGTTATTGGCTTGAAAAATCAAGGGATTTTCGTATACATGTGCCGTTTTGTTCGGAAAACTAGTTTAAGAGTCGGAAATCTTTGTTTTTTGTTTGTTTGTAATTGAAAATAGAGAAAGTTCAGTAAAGCGGACACGATTCCGTCAAGAAACGCCCCGGACATGTGCCCTTCTCTTCGCCCACCCCTCAACTGTGTCCTGTTGAACGATTTATCGGGCGATTAAGAGCGACGGATATTTTAAGAATGGATTAATACTACGCCAGAACTAACGTGATCCTACCAGCAAAACTTTTTTTCTTTCCTATGAGGTGGCATCAATGTGACATCCTGTGTTATATTGAGACTATTAATCTAAGCTATTACCTTATCTCATCAACTTAATTATGTTTCCTTATCTTGTTGAAGATACCGTACGAGGCAGGGATCATAGTTTTATCATTCTAAAACAAAACTTACTTATGCACCTGCTTATATGTATTAAAATACTTTTGTTAGAGCAATTTCGCACAAAGGCAAGTGACTTCTTCCATTGTACAAGAGATCATTTTGTTGCACATGAATTTGATAGCCGCGATCAGGACACATATAACAGTAATCTGCAGTTAGCTTTAAATTTCATATCTGGAATTTTTATAGTAAGAAAAATCTATAGCCTTAAAGGAAATATCTATAATCACTTCCCTATGTACATTATATGGAAATACACCCAGTAAGCTTCCCTTGGCAATTCCGATGGGTTATAAATTTTCCACTAATAAAACTAAAAAGCTCTTGTTTGTTTATTAAAATCTCCACCTTATAAAAATATTAACTCCTTCCAGTATAACTCTGACTTGTAAGTATATTTATGATGGCATAAAACTTTTTCATGAACACAGTCTTTTCTCTGCCATCTTTTTAAAAATGATTTAAACAATCGATTCTATTCCTCCAGGAAAGCTACATCGTAAACTTTCCTATAACTTAACCAGGTAAGCAAAAGGCTAGGCACACCAAAAGTAAGCAGCAAGGTTGAACGTGGTTTTTAATCAAAACGTTATTCTCTGGGCTTGAAAAATACACCATCACGCCTCTTTCTCTACCATTGCCTCAGCCTCTGCCGCTGCCGTCGACGTCGTCGTCGTGGTAAAATTTTCGTCCACGGATGAATGTTCAACTTTCCACAACATATAAAATAGTGGAATCCTGCAAAAAATTTTTCATCGTCGACTGAATCTAGCCCAATCCATCCAGGGAACTACTCCAGCAAATATTTGCAGTGTTATAAAAACCAAAACAATATTACAAAGCGACTAGACAAATATTTTCCTAGTTTTATTGTCGGCGGCTATTCAACTATTCAGTGTAGGTACTGTACTCAGCTAATGGGGCTGGTTGGATGAGGACTTCGTTCGAGTATATCCTGGATCCCAGAGCATCATCATACATATCACCACAATGATGACGTTCCATGGATGTACTTGAAACATTTAATATTCTGGGTGTTCACTAATGAGAGTGAATGGAGTATATATACGTGCGTCCCCATTATTTCTCTTTAAAGATGAGATTAAAAGAAAATAATTAACATGAAAGTCATAAATATTATGGAATGCGTTAAATGCTCAAATCTAAGTGTTTTAAAACTCCTAAATGAATGCCATTTGTATCTCTCCCTCAATCACAAACGCTCAACAGTTCTCTGTAGTTTTCATAAAAGGTTCAGTAATGATGCGGTCTAAAATTCATTCCGCACGGCACTATAAGATAAGATGACAAGCCCGAACAATTGTGTCAAGCACTAAAATCCAGATGTCCTTGTTGTTCCCATCTTTAGCCACTTCACTGTAAAGAAAGAAGCCCGGATAAATCCTTGAGTGTGTCGAGAAAAAAACTTACATTAAAAGGAAAAAAGCGCATCCCAACAGATCGTATAGAGGGCTTTACTGCCATCATAGAGAGCTTAAGTCGAAGCTCATGGCAAACAGGAGATTGTTATATGTATATTGTATGTATGTATAATATGTCGTTGGCTTCCTCATGCATAGGATATAGAGCGGAAAAACTGTGTCATTTAGCCGGAGTCCAAGGGTGCAATAAACGGTTGTATGGGGTCCGATTACAGCCACCCAACTGAAAATGTATAATATAGTAGACGTTGTTTTGAAGGATACTTTTGACACATGTAAACAACATGTCAAGATGCCTGCAAAATTGTACAGGGTACTCCTCCAAAAATTCTCACATATTCCGATGCCTTCCGGCATTAACTTTTGAAAGTGGTTCATATCCGGAGTTAAGTGTAGCACAACCGATGCGCATAGCAACAAGCCATCATCAATCTTTTGTATTCACGAAAACATTTTTTGTGTGCAAGAACGTGTGCTACAGCAATCCAGGATTTAAGCGTTGTGTAACAAGTTTTATTTCATTCATTCAGAGAGAGAGATAGAATCTCATTCCAAGAGTTTTTGTTTTGTTTTTCATCCTGCCACTGTCTGTTTGTGCTGGCCATTGCGGCAGAACTATACATAAGTGTGGCAACGACAGATTTATTGCCTTACATAAACCCGCAGATATAAACACATACAAACGAAGATATGTACTCCGAATGATGCAAATTCATGTGTTTAGGTCTAAGAACTTTTTCCCAAAAGCTCTACAAGCATATTTTCCTATAGGTTTTTCTAGGAATTTTTTCTTAGAATTTTCTTTTTTGTATTCCGTACAGCTCCTAATTTAGTACTACCAGTTGCTCCCTTCGCCGGACAAATCTCGGAGGTGGTGACCTAGCAGCCTGACGGAGACAACTTCCTAATTAGATGCTACATGGATCGTTTGGGATATTTCTGTTGCTGAATATGATTGATTGAGAAGGATGGACCATGGTCGGACTGTTCTCTTCTTCCCTCTGACGGACGATGGTTTTGTCGACAGAATATATTATGTATTGTGGTATTTGGGGATGGAAGACGGTGGAAAACATCTGGAACATTAATTCTGTACTGTGAGCAATTTGATTGGGATTAACCCCTTTTATTTATTAAATTATAATGAAATTACAGTTTTTTTCTTCTTGTAGTTAATTTCTTTATTAATTTTTTTTGTAGTAACTTTAAATGTTTTGAAGTTATGTACAAAATATCCCATATCGAGATAATAGTTGATAAGCAAAATATTGTTGGGTTGAGTATTTGCTCAATGTTATCTGTGTTGTAGGAAATTTTAAAGATTTTTTCTTCGTATTTTATAATCACTATATAATTTCCGAATGATACCTTTTTTGTCGCATTTACTTAAACTATTTGTTTTTCTTGAACTAGCTTTTAGCACCACTTTTTATATCGAATTTTTCAAACCTAAAGTTTACAATATTAATTGATCCTTATGCCGAAAACACATTTTCGGTTTTTTAAAACTTTTGTATATCTAAATTTTGCCGAGAATTAGCAGAAATCTCTATGGATGTGCAAATGCATTCTGTGAATGATGAACATTTCATGGTCAAGGAATGGTGCAATATTTAAACGCAAAAAGGGTTACATTTCGGATACAGAATGTCAGAAGTCATTTAGAGTTGAAAACTTTCGGCTACCTAAATTTGATATGAAAAACTGATGGTGATGGTGGTTTTTTGTCGAAAATAAATTTAAAACTTTGTTGAATCCAATTGCCGAAAGAGAGAGCAAACAAGAAAGGGAAAAACAATATGGCTTATTACAAAATCCAACGATATTCTATCTCAGTGCTTCCCAAATTTGGCGAAACTGCCCCGTAGGGGGCGCTGGAATGATCCATGGCGAATTGAAGTTTAAATCCAAAGACGGCTACCAACAGTTCTGGCTTCAAAAACAGATTCCTACAGCTTATCCTGGATTATGGGCTATAATACAAAAGTTTCTAATTACATTTCGTTCATCGTACTTTGTTCAGTGCGGTCCCAAATTTATAAAAAAAAAAAAAAAAACCGACTCAGAACAACTAATCGCGGCGATTAAGAATGTTGCTGACAAAAATAGAGTCGATGCGTGATACATTGATAGCAACGCAACAGGTTCATCTTTCTCATTAGATTTTTTTGTAATGCTATTCGTAATTTTTATTTTCATACATTATTCGTCGATACATTAATTTTCTGTGATTTTAATAAAGAATTTTATTATTTATTATTTACAATATCCTTCATTACTATATGTATATAAAAACGTAGGTGTTCTGTTTGTTAGCTTAAAGAATGTTGATTTCCAAAGAGCGGTGAGTAACTTTTTTCTGAATGGGGGGCGGTAGTCCAAATAAGTTTGGGAACCACTGTTCTATCTGATAAATTTTAAGTCATTATCTTAAAGTTGTAGGGCGATTAATAAGAAAGAAAGAAAGCGATAAGGATACATCTCCGAAAAATCCAAAAAGGAGATAAAAACATTTTTCAGTTGAAAAAATATGGTTTTGATATATTTGGATATTGCTTCTACTTGGTCTTACCAGCATAATCAGAACGTTTCTCTGCAACCAGCTTGTCATAGAAATTCCAAAAAGATGTATATGTACTCTGACTGGTCTCTTGAGCTCTGCTCTTTTTAGACTTAGATACTTGTGTTACTTTACTACTACCTTCATAAAGTAATACATATATATCAACAACTTAAACAACAAAATTGCTACGCTTTTTCAATTTAGTGCAGCTCAGTAGAAAAGTTTATTTTACATTATGGATCTAATTGATTAGCCAGTACGATTTTGGTATCATTGCTGAGTTTAGTAATCCGATGGTTCGGTTTTTGTTCTATGTCAAATCTCATGTTGGCTAATCTGGGTGTAAACTCAGAAGGGCTGTCCTTATTGCAATATTCTTTAAGGGTGACAAAGATGCGACATTCAGAACAGTTTCGGAAATATATGACAGGTCAGAGATTATGATGCTTTTTATATCCTCAAATACTTAGAAAAATTTTGAGAGTTGCTCAAAGAACCTCCATCAATATACAAACTGTATAATAGGTGGGATTCTACCGATCAAATAATAACATCCTGCGCTACAATTCGTGCTTAGTGACGTGTAGATTTTGCTGAATTTTATGCAGTTTGTACTATGCAATACCAGAGTGATAAAATGTTTCCTTCCTTTATTAACTTTGCCACTTTTGGCTGAACCTTTACGGTGTCGATAACTAAAATTATTAGTTTGAGCGTATAAATAAGGCAACATTCTGATTGTAATTTATCCTTACTGATGGCTTTTCCAGTCTCTTGAACGACGGTATGTATATTATTGTCGATTCAATTTCCCATAAACGGCATATTCCTATTTGAGCTCTACCAATTCACACTGAGAGAAAAAAATATTCTACTTTGAATGTAGGCCAATATTGTCTACGATCGTAGTAAATGACTACTTTGGGGAACGTTTGGAGTGAACTTTGTAAATACCGCTCCAATATTTTGGCTACGGTAGAGAATTTTTGAATACGTGTCCAAAATATGTCCAATAATTTTTATATATTTGAAATCTCAGCACTTTAGCAGTGTAAGTGCAGTATATCATTATTTATGCTGACTGAACCCACCGATATCGATTTGAAAGTTCTGGCTCATTTACATAATAAAACAATTGTAACAGGGAAGAATATTGTTTAGACATATTTCGAATTTGGGTTATTCATTTTTGGCTTTCAATATTTGACCATTTTCTTATAGCAACAAGGCCAAATTTATTAAAAAAACTTTTAAAAAAAAAATAACTTTTGTAAATAAAATGCAGTAAAAAGAAAAGGTTTAATTGCAAAATAGGAAATTCTTGAACTCAGATTAAACCTTAAAGCTTGGGCATCCATAACTATAATCACAATTGTCGAATTGCAACTCACACCCAAACTTTTAAGATTTAATATGAGTTGTAGCATTTCTTATTTTGCAATTAAACTTTTCTTGTGTGTATCACTTAGAAAGAAAAAAACTTATTTTTTACTTTTTCTTGCATTTTATTTACAAAAGTTATTTATTTTAAAAGTTTTTTTCATATAATTTATTTTCTACATTTTAGTCATAAATTCTATACACTCTTTCGAATCTCGACTCAGGAATCTCGACCTTCGACTGTCGACTCTCGAATCTGGGTCTTTGAATCTCGAATCTCGACCCTCGAATTTTGCCTAGCGAATGTCAATTCTCGATTCTCGAATCCCGACTCTCCAATCAGGAATCTATACTCTCGAACCTCAAGTCTTGCGCCCCTACTCTCGAACCTCGACCCATGACGCTCAACTGACGAATCTTGACTCTCGAACCTCGACTCTCGAATATCGATTCTCGAATATCGACTCTCAAATCTCGACTCCTGGAGCTCGACTATCGAACCGCGCCCCTCGAGTCCCGACGCACGACTCATATCACACACAGCCCCAACGCATGGGTGGTAGTTACCAACCCCACCCGAAAACCCCCCAACAGGTAAAAAAAATTTATCCCTTCGGAGAGCTCCCCATTCGTTCATTCTAAATCAAAAAACTCCATGTAAATTCATTCACGTTTACTACCGTAATACTCTTTCTTTTCTACTCTAAAACTCTTTCGTCACAAACGGCACTCTCAGGCGCTCAGACACAAACTTTCTGAGTCAGGGGTGTGTAAGTTGATAGAAAGTTATTAAAAAAAGATTCTATGAAATTATTATGAGATTAATAATCCTATTCTACTTAAACAAAATATCAAAGGAAAAACTAACTATACAAATTTCGACACAACTCAAGTATTTTAAACAATCTTTATACAGATTAATTATGAAATATAACTTTCTTTACCCTTTTTTCAGCCCTGATTTTCCTACCCTGGAGTCGAGAAAGACGCCACTCTGAAATTAGCCGATTTTTCTAGGAAATAAAATTTTGTTCGGTATCACAATTTTAATAATTTAGGAATAGTATTACTTTACATATTCCACCTAATTATGCATTTTATTTTATTTATGAAGACAGTTAAAGCACAATTTTTTAATTTATTGAGCAGTGGTATAACAATACTGCTGGCAGCTGTCGCTTTCCGAGCTAATTTTTCTATATTTTGATCGTAGACAGGAAGCCCACCCTCTTTCTTTCCAAGAAGAGCCTCAACATACCTTTCCTCTTCAATTTTTTTGGAAATCCTGTCCATAAGCCAACTAGGCAAAGTGATGCGTTTACAACGTTCCTCTAAATATGGTCTTAGAAGACTTGTTTCTTGAGTTTGAAAGGCATAAATGATTTTATTCCTACAGCATTTATAGGCCATAAAATATACACATTGGCCACCATGACATACAATATTTATGACATAATTGATCAAAAGTGTCACACCACTTTACTATTACTTTTCCTTCAGCTTGCGTATTGGGTTTTGTTAATTTTCCGTGAGAAATTTTCTGGAATGTTCCAATTGCGCAATTCCTACCCTGGGGTCATAAACGACCCCGGCCCCGTTTATATTTCTCCGCAAAAATGCACCGATTTTAGAACAATGAGCAATGAGGATAATCAATATTTTTTTAGAGAAAAGCCTTGGGGGTAGTTTTCAACCTCGAGTATTAAAAAGGGGTAAAGACAAATATTCAGTTAATTACTCCATAGGTTATATCCACTTTCGGGATATGCTGAAAAGCTATGCGTTTTAAATACGTAATTTTCCCTCTTTCATGCACAATTTGCTGCAATTATCATATCGAAAGATTTGACGTTGTCGCGGCACCAACAGTTACTAGGAGTTTAGTAAACGCAAAGTAGTAGTTTTTATAAAGTGCACTAAAGGCTTACTGAGGCAGCTACCATATGGAAGATATAAAACATGTAGCTGATTATTAGTTTTTTTTTTAAGGAAACGGATCTGTTATACTGAACAGTCGAAACAAACTACAGACAATACTCGACGTAAAAGTATGAACCTTTCTCTCTCACTTCACACTTATATTGAACTGTTGCCCGTCCTTTGAGCGGGAGTCCCTCTTAACTTAATAAAAATAACTTTTTTCTTTTATTTTTAATTTTCTCATTTATTTTTTATTTTATTTTTGATTTTTTTTTAATTTACAAAAAAAAAATACAACCGTGCAAGTAGTCGAACATGTTACAGACAGGGTCTGGGCTTGTCTTAAATATATTCCTACGCTTCTTACACTTCTAATTTACGGAATTTACAGTATAAATGCGCACAGCGTCTCAAAGTGTGGACATAATTACGTGATTTATATTTGATGTAAGTGTAATTATATAACATTCAATTATTTCAACTAAAGATTCCTTGATCACTTTAATATTTCATATATTTTATTATGTAGTAGTTTACTCCAGCATTATATAAATTTTAGAAAAAAAGTGTTAATTTTTCACTACTATGTAGTAAATTACAACTAATTTTTCCCAGTACAGTTCCCTTAAAAATTGAACCATACATATCTACATATCAGACGTGAGTAATATTATGGCGTCAGGCTTTTTTTCACCATCTCCTTTTCATCCACTGCTTTATTAATTTTTCTGAGATCTGAGAGACCTGCTTGGTATTTTGTATCGCTGTAAAGCTTTTTTTATTAGGCCTTTTTATGAATCCTGGTCTTTCACCAACATTTATTGTATCACTATCAAGGGGTAGAGTGTCAGCAATAAATTTATTAATATTTTTACCTTACGATCGTTTATGTCCGTGGATTTAAGGTTCACTATGCGCTTCTGAAGATTCTTATTTTACCTGTGCCTCATCCGTAGCTATGTATCTTTCAGAGTTTCTTTCACTGCATGCATCTGTGTATCTTCTGTTGAAACTCCTCTAATAAATATTATAAATGAATTGTGATCGACAGGGCCGTTAACGCCAACCCCCTACACCCTCCCAAAGGTCAAACACGAGATAATAGCACAAGATGAAAAAGAAATAATACCTGTCCACAATTATAGTAATTCTATAAAATTATTTTTAATAATAAATGGGATGAAATAAAAAATGTGTTTGCCCCAAAATAAAAAATTCTACTTAGGTATTGTGAGTCCTGGCTCTGCAAATGAGAAACGTCTACGTGGAATGCGAAATTTATTTGATCAATTAATTTCCTGCCAAACAATACATTCGATACTGCCACTCAGTAAACAATTACAAAATAATAGGAGGATGATTGAAGCAGTACAAGCGTAGAAATTGAGCAAAATTGCTGAGATGAATTAATTCCATCAGGAAAATGAAATTGCCATTACCAAAAATATAAAATAAAATATATTGTATATATATTTATATCTTAATATATAAAATCCCGTGTCACTATGTTCGTACAAGCTATTCTCCGAAACCGCCCAACCGTTTCAATGAAATTTTGTGAATATTTTTGGTTTGCTCCAGCTTGAAAGAAAGGGTAGTTTTGTTGCCTGAAAATGCATCGACGTGGAAAGCTGAAATTTTTTACACGCCGTTTTCATAAAAATTGCAAATACAAGTTCAAAAATGGACTAAATCGGACACTGCTTCGTAGGGTTGCCATACAAATATTTCGTTTTTTCGTACATATTTGGACACTGCCTGACAAGGAGCACACGTAGAGAGCTGAAATTTGTTATGTGGTGTTTTCATAGCAAATAAAATCTAAAACATAGACTAAATCGGGCAACCGTTTTTGGGTGTTACCATACAAAGTTTTGGTCTTCCACTATTATTTGGAAACTGTCTGAGAACACGTTCACGTGGAGAAAATGAATCAAATCGGGCGATCCCTTTTTGGTGTTGTCATACAAAACTTTAGTTTTCACTATACAGTTGGAAACTGCCTGAGAACGCGACAACTTGGGGAGCTCAAATTTTATACATGGTGTTTTTAAAATTAATGTAAATTTAAGTTGAAAAATGGCAGAAATTGGGCAACTCCTTCGTAAGATTGCCCTACACAAATTTCGTTTTTAACTATATAGTGGGCAATACCTGAGAACGCGTCGAAGTGAAGAACTAAAATTTGATACATGGTGTTTTCATGGCAATAGTAAATAAAATTACAAAAATGGTCTACATCGGGCGACCCCTTCTTTATGTTGCCATACGAAATTTTGATTGTTCACTACATATTTGGAATCTGTCTGAGAACTCGCTGACGTGACGAGCTCAAATTTCGTAAACGGTCTTTTCATGAAAATTGCAAATACAAGTTTAAAATGGACCAAATCAGGTAACCCTTTTCGGTGTTGCCATACCAAACTTTAGGTTTTCACTATATATTTGACACTGTCTCACGCGTCGACGTAATGTAAACAAAGTTCGAAAATGGGACCAATCTGGCAACTCCGTCGTAGGGTTGCCATACAAAAACTTTTGTACGTGGTATTTTCATAGCAATGGGAAATAAAATTTCAAAAATCGACTAAATCGGGCTACCCCGTCTTGATGTTGCATTGAAAAACTTACGTTTTTCACTATATACTGGGTAGCCGCCTGAGAACGCATCCAGGTGGAGATCTCATATTTTCTACACGGCGTTTTCATAAAAATTGCATATACAGTTTGAAAATGGGCGCAATCGGGCAACTCCTTCGTAGGGGTGCCATACAAAAATTTCGTATTTTGCTATTGTTGGCGGCTCAGAATTATTTTTTTTCTTTGGGGAACTAGGCACTGAAACTAAACTCGACTTCTTATCGCAAACAAGGTTTAATGAGGACTGTTCATTTTACATCGAGATCGAGTGCACATTCGATACATAGCAGTAATTCTCAGTGAGTCTGTCGATACAACGATTACTCGGTTCTCGTTTTGATAACCAAACCACTACACTATATATTTGGGCACTGCCTGAAGACGCGTCGCCGTAGAGAGCTACACTCTTCACGCACGCACACACACATCCAGGCATAGAGTGAAACCACAGAGTAGGTAATCGCGCGATCGAGTCAGATAATAGCTTAGATATTATGCATCTCTAACCACCCCAATCCCACCCCCACCCACCTAGGGATCTGTATTATCGCCGACCAACTCACACTTCCTGCAATGACTCTCCGTCTCACTCAAACTAGAGTCTTAAAGTTACGGTCTTACTGCAAGCACTAGAATCATTTTTAGTAGGTAAAAAGAAATTTTTCGAAACTGGGTTTCATGAAGAACATTTTTTGTTTCCGGAATGTAAGAAATAATGAAGCAAGTGTTATACCATTTTAGAATCGTTATAATATGCGTCAACTTTTAAAGTTACTTCGCAAACTGGCGTAGTACATTTTTTTTTCTATTCTTGGTTCAGCAAAATGTGACATTTTCTTCCAAGCTGGAACAGTAGGCCTAGAATTTGAAGCAGCAGGTTACATAAGCACTATTCGGGATTACATATGAAAAATAAAATTGATAAAAGTAAAGCTTTGTAGCAACAGGAGCTAAAAAACATTGTACATTTTCTCGAAAACAAAAGAAATGTCTATAATTTGAAAAATACATGACTTAGATTTTTTTATATTTATCAGGCTTGACGTCGACTTACGGGACAGTCTGTGTATGAAAGTTTAAGCATTATATTCATAATTCCATGGCCGAAAATCAGTCGATAGTTAGCGGCTTGACTTCCCTAAATATTTATAGACAAATGAAATTGATACCAGAATAAGTTCTTAGTTAATTTATAGTACCAACACATAAATGCACGTCGATTATTTTTTTGATGGAAAATTGATAACAGAGAAAAATTCTGTTTTTTTTTCTTATCTGCGAAATTTAAAAATTGTTGTAATTTTATGGAATTACTTAATGAATTTCTAATTATGATCCTGTAATTGGATGTAAATTTGGCAATGCTAATTATCAGAAAATGTACCTACTGATAAATCCTTAAATGTTTCGTATTGGTATTGTTACGTGCCACAAAGCGATACAAGCGACATCTGTTCCACAACTTCCCACTACCATCCAACTTCCCTATTCCTCTAAATTCCAAAATTATCAAATAACAGACAAGAACACAGCTTGCCGTCGCGCAACAAGCTGTAATAATTTCGACATCGTGTAAACTTAAGTTAATATAAATTCGAACATATAAAGTGTAAAGTGAATCAAAGACAAAAGTGAATTCTAGGCCAAAATTAAAGCCTGTACGTAAACATTTTCAAATATCCCGGGATATCGGTTCGGTAATAAATTCGCCATAATTCGTTTTATTTCGTTAATTGCGTGTGAAGAACACTTGACTTGACTTGACTACAGGAGGCGGAGTCTAATTTCAGACAGTGAAGTGAACGGATAGTGATAATTAGAAATACAGTACTAGCGATAAATAAAAAGTTGATTTGATTATTTGTGAATTTGTGAAAGTAAACAGTAAAGTTAAATAAAGAAAGAACTTGTTAATTATATCTGAAATATTGTGTTTTAAATAACGAACTAAGACCACGCTCGTAACAGTATTCTTTACCAAGTTTTCCAAACCCGCCTCGTCCACCCCCCCCCCCTCAACCCCCTCAACCACCCCCCCCCCCCCATTTTCGATATTGTATTTAATATTTTTATGAAACCGCCCGTATAGAAAATAGCATCTCTCTAGGTAGACGCGTTCTCCAAATATATGTATAACGAAAAACGAAATTTTTGTATGGAAACCCCTCGAAGAAGTTACCCTAGTCCTATTTTAGAAATTAACTTAACATTTTTTTATAAAAGGCCGTGAGCGAAATTTTAGTTCCCTAAGTAAACGCATTCTCTAGTTATCGTGAGAACGGTCGGACAGACGTATGCAAAGACGGACATGCAAAAATCAAAATAACTTTTAATATTATGCGTGGGCAGGGGCGGATTTCCCTATAGGCCGAGTAGGCCCGGGCCTATCGCGGCAGATTTAGGGGGCGGCAAAATGTTTGAATGATTTTTGATTTTTTCTTGTAGTTGTGGGTATTTCATTACATTTTTATACTTTTTCGTTTTTTTAAATAAAATAATTCGTTGGAAAGTGTTATTTTTAATTCTACTCCATTTTTTCAAATCTACTCCGATTTATGAGGCAGCCTACTCCGCTAATTCTAGCCTGGGGTCCCTTCACTGGATATAGATCATTCAATTTTTCGTGTTTTACAGGGAGTAGGGGGGGCGGCAATCTTCCATAGGCCTAGGGCGGCCAAGTGATCAAATCCGCCCCTGTGCGTGGGTGTCCAATCCATATTGTATACTAAATGATTTCATTATCGAGGGTATAAAAATGAGGAAAGCATCCAAACCCCTCACACACACCCAATGAAATTTTACTCCGGATATATGTAAGTGGTATAAGTAATTCCACAACTGCAAAACTGCACAATTTTTAAGTGACACTTGCTCAAATCAGTCGACTACATACGCATACTGCAACTATATACCATAAAACTTAGATCTGTGGAATCTGTGTCGAAATTGTCAGTGCAAATCTCTTTAAAGCCCCGAAAACATGACACTTATCGCGCCCAATTAACCTAAATGATTACACCACAGGATGGAATGTTGAAAGCTTCTGACCATTAAAGCTCAGTTGAGAATCCTAAAAGCTCATTCGAATGTTAACTTGTGTAAAACACACCCAACAGCTCCTGTCGCTTCACTCCAACTACCCTTCACAGAGAACGCTATCACAAGCACAACAGCGGGTGATATTGATGTGTTTTTCATTACATTTTGTACTATCTATGGTTTGCCTTGTCAGTGTTTATGCATTTGTATAAATGAAAGGGGATGAATAGTCTCTCCCCTGAATATTTCTTTCGTTGCCGGGATGAATTGAGTTTAATAATTAATTTCAATGAGGATTACTTGTGCCATGGATATAGTGAAACCAATAGCGAAAGGAAATACGATCTGAATCGCTTGTGATGCGGCAGCTTATAGCTAAACATCCATTTCACAGAGTACATACTACATACATATCTGAGCTTCCGAAGTAATTTAATGAAGTTATGGAGCGGGTAAAGCGCCTATAAAGTGTCTATCCACTCCGAACGTTCCACTGCTGTTCAGAACGGCGAATTTTCTAAAGCCTTCGAGCTTGAAATGCGGCTAGATATACATTGAAATTTGTTTAGAAACTATTAATCTTCCACCAACTTCTATGTAAACCTCTATACTAAATTCGGTCAATAAATGGCGCCTAGTATAGTTCGGTGTAGGATTTCTATCATTGTGTATAGAGCTATACTTATACCGGAAGTGACGATATGAATTTTGCACATATTGGGTGGCACCAAGAATCCATACTCTGCGCTATTTAAACTTCTGTTCAAGTCCCGAACATAGGTCAGGGTGCATAGCCTATTACCAGATCATTGAGGGGCATGTCACCCTCATTTTCCGTAATGTAAATTTACTACTACTTCTGGACCAGATGTAATTACATCCCGGTACGCTGGAAACTGGGTGTATCGGCTTAACATGACCGACATTGCCCAACAGACTGATGTGTGTTCCATCATGGCCAACTCCCCTAGATATTGAGGCTTGTGGGATTTTGGGACGGCTGCTATCACTTTTGCGGTTTTATTGTTGATGACATCGAATAGGGGCTGTTAAGCTCGCTTATCAGTTTATTATTAATCATTCGCGAATGTTGAGATGAGAGCCCACTATACATATATATATATATATATATATATATGTAAAAGCTCTCGACAGGATATTGCCTCGGTGGTAAAATATATTTTTTTATTGAATCGCGGAGAAAACGATCCTTTCATTAACTGGAAATATTCGACTTAGTATGGGAGAATAGGGAGAATTAAATTGCGATAATATGATTAATCGTTTTTTTTTTGTAAAGCCAACATTTTACGTTCAATAATTTTTCTTGCGAAGACTTAGTAGGTTTTAAAGAAACGCTCTGACATTTTGCTATGTGCATGTCCCTGATATTTATCTGGTTATTATGGAGTCTTTAATATTTTTTGTGTCTGTTAGCTTTATTAGACTTCTCTAAGGCTTTTGATAGTGGTTTCACTACCGTACAAGAATGGTGGTCCGTAAAACAAACGAAAACATGATTCTAATATGTCTGGCTCCAGCGTTCTGGACTGTACTTCCACCGGATTTTACATAATGCAATTTTGTTGTTATAGTTAGATCGTGAATTGCAGCAATCCGATTAGTAATAAATATCTGATGATATGGATGATGAAGTTTTACATGATAACAATATTTCCCGATCTGACCGGAAATATGTTGGTATTTTTCCCTATTTCAATTCCGTCCTTACGAAGAGGTTACCGTTGAGGGGCATGAAAAAAACATTAACTTTTCTTTTACATAAAACAAATGGGTTTTAACGTATTTTATTCTTCTATCAATGGAGAATAAAATCCATTTTTATTAAAAAACAAATATCCAAAATGGCGGCTCCAGCTCCAATCAAACAAAACCGTGCATGGCGTGTTCTGGTTTGCGCAGGGCGCTCCACAGCCCTTCCATTTCATCCGAAACAAATACGATAGTAAACAATTAAACTAAGTAAAATTTGGGGTCTTACCAGCTTGCGTTTTCGAAAACCCACTGAATAACAAAATGCTAGCCGTTTGAAAAAGAAACCCATTTTTTTGCCCTGTTTTTTTGCTTCAACGGACGAAAAAAACTATTTCTAAAACAAGTTTTGACAAAAATCGCTTCCTGACGGCTCCTGTGTATTTGCCAAACGTCCTATATATAGGACACCGGTTTTCCAACAAGCTATCAGATAGTTTTACTTAAATAAATTTTATTTTGTATGCTTGGATCAAATTCTACCAAAACACAAAATTCCCATAAGTTTTGCCATCTGAATTTTCTTAAAGGTTACATGATAAAAATTTTCGTTTCAAGAGCCGCTGAGAAAAATTGCGTAAAAATAAACTATGACCAATTGGATTATGTTTATCTGATGACAGCTCGATTGGAAAAGTAGACCGAATGAAGGAAATACCCGCCCTTTATAGCCAATTTTTTTCCGATTTCACTATTCATAATGTGAAATTTTCGAAATATTTGTTTTTCTAACTAAATTAGGATTTTTAATTGTGTTACATAGTAGGTACAATGGAACTTGTTATATGCCAAAATGCATTTTACCTTTTTTCGCATTTCTCCCATAAAGATTTATTATTAATTTAGAGCTTTTAAATTAAGTTTCGCCATAAACTGATCAACACGCCATTTTGTGATTTATTCTAATAAAATTCTTTCGTTATTTGTGCTAGTACTGTCTTGCTTGCACTTTGTATCTCTTTCGCACTGCTTAGTGTGAATTAAAAAGAATTAAATCGCGAATTGGGCGAAACAAGTTAAAAATATCGCGAAACTAACGCTGTCATTAAAATCACGCGACGATTCTACTCCGGTTTGTCATGTCAAATGGCGAGGGAACATGAAGTTTCGCCGTATTTATATCGTAAATGATAAAATCATAGGTTATGATAAGGTTGTCATTCCGTTTATAACGCATAGAAATAATAATGGTAGAGCGCAATGGGTTGGACACCCATGCAGAATATTAAAAGTTATTTTAATTTTTGCATGTCCGTCCGTCTGTCCGTCTGTCAGTCGGTCCGTACGCACGATAACTCGAAAGCACGTATACTTAGAGAGCTAAAATTTTGCACATATGGGCTTTTTAAAAAACAAAGTAAAATCAAATTCAAAAATGTAACAAATCGGGTAACTCCTTCGTAGGGTTGCCATAAAAAATCACTTTTTCACTTCATATTTGGACACTGCCTTAGAACGTGTCAACGTAGAGGCTGAAATTTTGTACACACTGTTTTCATAAAAAAAAAGTAAATATTATTTCAAAAATGGACTAAATCTATCAACCCGTTTTTGGTGTTGCCATATAAAAATTAAGACTCTTACGTATACTGTGTAAACGATCAGTCCTAAACTAGGGTATCGTAAGAATTGGTCTTAGTTAGACCAATTCTAGTTTTTTTGCTTGTTTTAAATTTCGATTTGTCAAACGCGCGCGACGTATTTTTACTAAATTAATATTGTTTTTTGTAGTATGTTATTGATTTTTCTACGCTGGATATCATATTGTAAAGGTAATTATCAAATTGTTATTAACTTGTTTTGTTATATGAGTTTTTCAAAGTTGGTGAACACCTGTGAAGATTACTTCGTTTGGGTGCTTCCTCACTTTGAATTTCCCTCAATATTCCGGATGCAACTAGGTGGTGTTTTGCATAACTAACTAGTTTTGTATATTTATTTTTAATATAGCAGGAAAATTGTTCTTAATTTCATGCCTTCTATGTTGTTTGTTTTGATATGTTTACATGTAACGATAGACTCTTGCATGCACTTTTCTTTAGTTTTAATTTGTTTTTAATATGTTTGTTCTCTCAATTCATTTGTTATATTTATTGTAATATTAACATTTATTTATTTATTTATTTTCTAATAATTTTCTTTTCTTTGTTTCAGGTCATCGAGGCACTTTTGCACCTGAGGCACATACGCAGTATGCGTTTTTGTGTTGAGGTCTGATAAATTCTCCTCTCTTTCTTTCAGGTTCGTCGAACAGGCATAATGAATGATTATGTAGACCGCATCAACTATCTGATTGGGCTTCAAAGCTTCGGTCATGTTTCTCCACATCAACACGCTCTACTTGACTGCTCTTCGCAAGGCATTAATATTCCTCCATTGACTAATTTATTTGAAAAGTCCAACTTATTTTGGTATTGCTGCGATTCTCTAGAAGTGTTTATATTGTGATCCTTCGACATAAATATTCTGTTTTTGAGAGCGCTATCATCGCTCGAAAAATGCAAGCGGTCTTTTAAAAAATAATAGGATCGGGCCAAAAATAAGAAAACGAAATACAAACTGCCGAAATAATGTAAGTGTAGGTGAACGGCTGACCATTGCTCTGAGGTTTCTTGCAACGGGTGATTCTTATCATTCTTTAAAGTACTTCTTTAAAGTCTCAAAACAATTGATTTCAAAACTTTTTCTTAAAGTGGCTGAGGCGTTAATAGTTGTATTGCAACCATATATGTCGGTAAGTATTAACATAGCGAAAAATAACTTTTACCGGCCCCTTTTGCCTGATTTTCAACTCGGTGCTGAGTAAGTAACGCGTTCAACTTTTTGCTTGATTCACCCGCAGCCAATTATAACTCACTTGATATGAAGGAGTCATTACATTTTAATTTGTCCTTATACTCTTCACTCGATTAGTCCCCCCAATTTCGGTGTGTAGAATACAGTTCTATTAATTTTATAATATTTATCTACTCCCTTTTCTCACCAAGTCACCTTATTATTAAAAAATTCCAAAATACGAAAATGAATTCTCACTACTCTTTTGCATAGCTGTTGAAAACTGACTGAATGTACTGTCCAAACTTCAACAAACATTAATGTTTTCCATTTCATTTCGATTAAATTGAAACTTTTTTAAGAATCCAAAACTGTAATATTTGCGTCAACACACATCAAACATATGATGGAAATAAGTCCTCAATTCAATAGAAATGATATAGTAGTAGTCACGCTACTTAAATGCAAGCACACTTGTCTTTTATTGCTTGTTAGATCATCAAGGCAGGCATTTGAGTAAGAGGAGATTCTAATAATTTGAATTTTGTTGATTTTCTTTTCATAAAAATAGGATAGCTCCTTAAGTGACTGAACTACAAGCAATCGTAAATCACAGTTAAAATGTATTTATTGTGAAAGAAAGTCCAATTTTTAAAGTGAGCATTTTAAATTTGTGAGCTACAGTAAATTGTTTTAAAAGGAAAATAACGGGGTAAGTAATCATCGAAAATAGTAACGTATTCAAGAAAAGAATAAGTTTTTCCGTCCACCGTCCATCCGTCAGTCTCATCTGTAACTTGTCTAGATTTTTTTAATTATTTGATAGAAGCTGGGTGGTGGGGAAAATAAAAATCTGTGTAAAGTTTGTTGCTTTTTAATCGTCTTCTTTTCGGTTACCAATGGTTGCGGAATATCTTATGAAAAGAAGAACAAACTTTTATTAAAACAGAGATGCAAGCGATATGGTATGGATATGATATGGTTTTAATATAAGTGAATTAGAAATCACCCGAGCTGCGGGACAGCTCTATATGGGATGCCTGTATTAGCTTAGAGCTAAAGAGCTCTATTAATATCAGGCAATGGTATGAGAGCTAGAGAGCTCTATTTACCTTGAAGGGTATCGATTATTAGGAGCTAAGGGAGCTTCGCAATAGTGAAAGACCCCTTGAGAGTTCTGATAATACTCTGATTTTTTTTACAAAATTACAGGTCTTTTATACATTCACAAAATCGCTTACTTCATCATTATGCATGTAAAAATTAAATTTGAAAGATTGATCACCTGAAATCGGTGATTGCATACAAGAATGCCGAGTAAGCTTTATACCGCTACACAAAGTTCATTGCACATGCATAGTGCTTATTTACTTATGATGGGTTTATTTGTTTACCTATGACGCTTGGTCATATGGACAAGCTTTAATGAAAGAATTGTTTTTCTTTATTTTTCTTTGCTTGTTTTCGATTACACTGAACTGCAATTTGATTCATGCAGTGTATGATCCATTCATGTAGTAAAACAATTTTTTTTGTTTTAATATTTGTCGTTGGATATTTGTTATGTGCATTTGTTTGTAGATCAGTATGCTTCTCTTTGCATATTATGTTGTGTGCATTTGATCAATGCACTTATTAATTTATTATTAATTTAATGCTGGTTACAGTACATACGATATTTATTATCTTTATAAACCTCATGATAAAATCTAATCTATATATTGTGATGACAAAGTTGTTATTAAAATATGGTGATGATTTTTATTTGAATGTTATATTATACAGTTGTCTTATTTAGCTTCATAAACTATTTTCTTTAACCTATTCTTATGTACCTTCTTTATTTTATTATCTATTTCTAAGTATACATTTAGGCCCTCTATGTTTTTTATCTTATATGGTCCTTTATATGGACATTCGTGTTTTCTCCAATCATTTTTATTTAATAGTACACAGTTACCTATTTCTAAATCTATTACAATTAATGTCTTATCAGCTTTTTCTTTTCTATTCGCTTTGGTATGTTTAGTGAATTTCTAGCTTTCTCGTGTGCTTTAGTTAAACGGAATTTAAGCTCATTAGAATAGTCTTCGTAATTATATATTGGGTTATTGTCATTAAGTTCAAGATTATTGAATAAACTTGATAATTTTCCAAAAACTAATTCGAACGGGGAGTATCCTGTATCAGAATGAGGTGTTGTATTATAACAAAAGGTATAATATGGAATCCATTCATCCCAGTTGTAATCTTGAGTAAATGATAAAAGATATTCATTTAGTACTCTGTGATTACGCTCTATTGAGCCTAACGTCTGATGATGGTATGGTGTTGATATTACATGTTTTATTTTCAAATATTTACGTATGTTAGTGAATATTTCATTCACGAATTCCGTTCCCATATCGGTCTTTATTGTTTTAAATTTGCGATATTATAATATGCAATTGTTAAGCTTTTGCTACTATTATTGCTTCTTTATTCTTTAATGGAATGGCTTCAATATATTTAGTCAAGTTGCACTGTATAATTAGTATATATCTGAATTCGTTCGATGTCTTTAATGGTCCTACAGTGTCTATAGATATAATCTCGAAGATGGTGTCTATGTTATCACCATTTTTTCTTTTGTATGTTTCAGAATTTTATTTTTAGCACATTTTTTACACTTATTTATATAATTTTTAACCATTCTGCTCAAATTTTTCTATATGTATCTTTGTTTAATCTTGTTGATTATTCTCTTGACACCTGAGTGTCCTCCATGCGGAGAGTTGTCAAATGCTTCAATTATATCAGTTTTACTTTCTTCATCTAGAATTCTTTTAGGAGGATTATATATCAATATCTTTAATTCTGTTTGCCCATTTTTCTTATTTATTTTGCGCTCATTAAATATTATTTTAAATTTGTCGACATTTATGTATTGAAACATGATGTCATCTTTCGCTAATGATAGTTACTCTATTTTCATTTTTTCATTTCAAAGATCAGTGCCTCCAAGATCAAACCTAAGCCATGATATGGATTATTACTGATTTTGATTATCACTCACTTTTTATTTATTATTATTTCTGGCAACTTTCATTAATTTTTTTTTTGTTTTAATATTTTTCGTTGGATATTTTCTGTGTAGATCAGTATGCTTCTCTTTGCATATTATGTTGTGTGCATTTGATCAATGCATTTATGCTCTACAACTGCTTGCAACAAAATAACAGCAGTTGCCATGACGACCGGCAATATCCACCGTTACGTAATAATAAATAAAATTATTTTTTACAATTTCATTAAATTTCGCATTATATAAATATTACACATTTCAAAATTTTATTTGTAGTGTGTCTAGACAAGCTATTTATAAAGCTATGTAAAAAGGCTTGTCGCAATTAATACATTTAAAAATTAATTACTGCCTTGTAAGGATCTCTAATGTATTAATAACTTAAACGTATTGTCACCAGATGCCCGCTTTGGAAGATTCCCAAAATCAGACGAATAAATATGGAGAGAAATATAAAGCAATATTTTCAATACGCAAACGATCGTATCCAGAAACAACATCGGGATCACAATAAAATGTTATTACTAATAGTTAATATACTAATGCATAGCTTGCATAATATTATGTACCCAAGTAAGGCATTTATTCTCCAACTTTCATGTAGTCAGACTATCAAGAGAACTTAACTTTGGTACACTGGAAATTCTAGTTGATGGTTTCTTGAGATCGTCAGGAAGAGAAGGATATATCACTAGAACGGACGGATTTTAATGAAATTCCCTGGACCTTCGCCTTACATATGATTCTAGACATGCATTTACCTGTATATGCTCTCATCGTTCAAGAGATAGAAATGACTGTTAGATACTGTTTTAAAAAATTTCTGCATTGAGCAAGTCTCTTGTTGGTGCATACTCTTGTTACAGAGAAATTTTGCGCAAGATCTGGGATACCCTGTATAACAACTGGATACGGTCACTTACTCGAATTGTTGACGAATTAGGAGGAGGGGGGGGGGGGTCATCTTACTGCAATTAAATTTAGCAAAAATCATTTAGCTACGCACTATTGTAGTGAGGTACTAGGAAAGTTTCCGCATTAAGCGGTGTGTAAGATGCGTCATTTTTTATTAGAATTTTTTTTTACAAAAAGTCTTTTTTTAATATAATAGCAGGACTCATTTAAGCCAAAATTTTCTCAGTTTTACACACTGGCATATAGCTAATATGCTATTTCATGCGGGTACAATTTTGTGTATCAAAAATTGCTCTTACTTCGGTGCCAATGCCAACATTGAAAAAACCATTGGCGGGAGGTTGAGAAGTGATTTTAATAAAACCTTTCGAATTTCTGTTGAGTATCTTTGAATATATTGCCTTTGGTAAAATACTTTTTATCACTAATTAACCCAAATAATTAATTTAAAAACATTTATTTCGACGAACTCACTTATGTTTTTTATTTTGTTTACAGTTCTCTCTCAGGTGATACTTGGTGCTTAGACCGAAAGAGAACGCTATATATAAGTGAGCCCACTATCTGCACTGTATTTCTATGGACGTAGTCAGTCCATATTATACATGTCAGTGGTTTTATATAAGAACGCTGCAAATATTTTAGAATATTATGAGTTCAGACTAAGTTAGGGCTCTGATGTAATAGTGAGGGAATCTGTTTCGTGGCTTGGGAAGTGTATCTCGAGTGTTTTGGATCACACTAATTTGGGAGCCCAAACTCAAGTTCTGCGAAAAACTTATACACATACATCATAACATTCATTGAAATAAATTTTTATTTTTTGTAGGTTTTGAAATAAAAATGTTTTGTATAATTTTTGGAAGTTGAATTATAAAATAAATAAAAAATAAAGTAAACAATATATTTTTTCAAATAATTAAATATTTGTTACTTTAACTTTGCGGGGGGGGGGGGGGGGTCAGGACTCCCTAGGGTCCATTCCATGGATCAGCCAATGCTGAAAGCTATGCAACCTTTAAACCCATTTAATTCTACAAAACCGATAAACAAGCAACTGGTACCGGCGATTATGATCACGACGTTGAAAAAGTAATAAGAAAGCGATTCATTGGGAAATTGCAATATTGGTTGAACACTGATAAGAAGATGGTTAACTGTGGTGATAAAAAATTCTATCACCTCTGTGATAAAAAAGAGATTATTCTGCATGTCACTTCTTTGCGAAACGAAAGAGATGCAACCTTTCAAGCTATTTAGTTTAACGAAAACGATAAAAGCGCAACTATTACTGAAGATTAGGATAACCAAAAAATTATACGAAATCGATTCATTTTCGAATCGTAATGTTTGCTGGGCTTGGTTTTATAATTCATAAATTTTCCGATATATATATGTACATACATTTACTCCTACTTATTTTTTATATTTATTTATTTACTTTTTCTATATTTCTCCGGGTACAAAAAAAAACAATTATTTATATATGATTGTACGATTACATAAAATAAATAAATTTAATTGCTTGAAGTATGTATGCAGATAAGCCTACAGTGAGATTAAGGTATCTTACGCGACGCGACGGTAGGTGTTTGTTAATAAAATGAGAATAAAGAACGGAATAATACTTCAATTTATCCCAACTTGTCCATGGTTTTGCAAGTAACCAGAACGTTTCAATATTATTTTTCTACCTCTTCATCAGTCCCAGAAAAGCATATTTCTTTGTATATTATGTACGCACAATACACCCGCAATACTTAAGCTTATTTCCGCTATTAAATTGAGTTCCTTAAAGTCAGTATTTCATTCTACTTGGAAAGTTTTTCCCTCCACATGAAATAAACTTGCAGAAGAGTTACAAGGGAACAAAAACTTATCGTCCTTTTGCATAATTTTAGTCTCTATCAAGGAAATATTGAGTCTGTTAAGTTTCTGTTAATGTAGTAAAATCTAAATAATTTTTGTTTAAGTATTTAGAAATGTTTTAGCAATTACGGATATTGGATATTATGCAAATGGGGAACAAATGTGACTAAAGCCAGCCATTCATCTTTGCTCGACATACATATAATTATTAGAGATTTAGAGGTTATTGATTTGTATTAACTATGAATGAACGTTTGATTATACATACATTTCAACGTTGGCATGCACCTATGATTTTATACCCTAGATAAAATCTTCCGGGGTATACTAAGATTGTTATTCCCACGCAATGCAATAATTATGGTAGAGCAAAATGGATTGGACACCCATGCATAATATTAATAGTCATTTAAATTTTTGCATATCAATCGGTCCAAACGTCTATCTGTCCGGCTGTCCATTCGCTCATCCGTCTGTCTACCCGTTCTCCTTAACGATAACTCTAGGACACATTAATTTAAGAGAGCTGAAATTATGTATGCGGCCTCTTCTAAATAATTGTACATACAAGTTCAAAAATTGAACAAATCCAGTGTGGTCAGCATTCAAAACTTTCGTTTTTCTCTATGTTTGGACATTTGCAAACCTAGAATGAAATTGTGTGCAGCATTTTCATAAAAAAAAATAATTTATACAATTTCAAGAGTGTAACAAATCCATCAATTCGGTAAGTCCAATAGTGTGGTCGGCAGCAAAACGTCGAAATTTGTCTCTGGGTAGCTTCAGTGTAGTAAGGGGTCCAAATGACAACAACTGGATTGAATTCTATTTTTGCCTAAACTAGCTGAGAAGTACGATGCAGGATAACTTTCCATTGTACACGTACTGACTAGTGGCAATGTTATTCTAATAAAAAAGATAGGAATCAACCATACAAAATTGAACATTTTTCGTGTTTTTTAGAATGAAACAATTAATGCTATAATTTCGTCTTTTGCATGAATGAGGGAAAAGAACTTGGCTATGCATTATTGTAGTGTGATTGAGACGAGTTAAAAACAAAAACCGAGATAACATAGGATTACCCAACGACAAAATATTCTTGAACATCTGCAAAAGTTCTGTCAAATAAAATGCTCATTTTTCCCAAAAATATTAGAGAATCCAGCATGATTTTCCCCCACTTATCCTCTTCACAGAAAACGAATATAAACAGAAGCACTTGCTGTTCAAATGTCACAAGAATTATATCAATAAACATTGGTTTTGCTATAGAAAACATTTCATATTTCTCACAATATAGGCTGAACTACAATAGACGGAAACGTAAGTATATTTACTTACGTAAAGCGAACGCGCTCTTTAATTTAACAGACGTACACAAATTAACTTTAACTCGTGTAAGGGGAACTTTCGTTAAGTTTAAATATCCAATTTTCTGTCAGTGTAGTGCGCTAAGAATCGGTCATTCCGTAAGAACGTGATGTGTCAAACAATTAAATTATTACTAAATGATTAAAAGTGCTATGTAAAAATTAAAATAGAATAAAAATGTTACTTCGAATTAATAGAAAGCAGGAATCTTCAATTACATCAACTTCCATTTGTTAATTTTTTCAAATTTACCACTTTTAAAATTGAAAACATTAAATATCAAGGTAATAACCCTTACGGAATTTAGGCTAAAAATATCAATTTTTCGGAAGTAAACCTCAGTCTCGTTTAATTTCGTAAAGTTATTTACTTCTATTGTAGTTCAGCCTTATCTCTTTTTGTTCCTAAAATTATCAGTAACGAGTATTTAGTAACGAGTACCTGTTTTAAAAGTAACGAGGCCTTCCAGTTACTCAAAAGTAACTAAAAGGAACACCCCTACCAACAAGTCCTCTATTGTAAAATTCTAAGTATGCGTCATGTTATGGGCATCTGTATGAAAATTGTGAACTCAATTCGAGTAAGAAGTTTTCAGAGGAGAATGTATCGGGCTCAACTAAAAGACAACGAATCTGATTACGGGGAATTGTTATATCTTCAGATGTTCATTGGTTAAGTCGGAAAATATTTTTACAAACATTCAGGGACCTACTACAAGAGGTAAAATATTTTTTGGAATCAAAAGATGAAGCGTACGTTGAACTTAGTAATGACGGTTGGTTGATATATTTAGCTTTTGTTGTTGATATAACAAGCCATCTTAATGCATTGAACATACCATTGCAAGAAAAAATCAAACAATAGTAAAATTTATTGGATTTGGTAATACTTTCAAAACCAAGTTAAAGCTAATATCTTCCCAGTTGATGAAGAATGAACTAAAAAATTTCAAA
Organism: Dioctria linearis; assembly: GCA_963930735.1. NCBI lineage: Eukaryota > Metazoa > Arthropoda > Insecta > Diptera > Asilidae > Dioctria > Dioctria linearis. The sequence continues at coordinate 293,629,127 of OZ005740.1, read as the reverse complement.
AATATTTCTGACCAGTTGCTTATAAACGGAGGTAAATTAAACAAAGAAAAATTATTATGAAATAATAAAACTTCACTCCGAATTTGGCAATGTTGATGTGGAAGAAATAGCTAAAAATATTATTTATATATTCTTTTTATCTTTTGAGGAAATCGAATATTTTCTTCTACGAAATGAAATAATTTCAACAACACGTAGTTCAGAAACTAGAAATAAATTTTGGAATCTAATGGACGAAGTAAAGTATCCAAATTTAAAAAAAAGTTGCATTTCATTTAACATCGTTATTTGGCTCTACTTACCTGTGTGAATCTGCATTCTCAACGATGAATATAATTAAGACAAGATATCGTTCCCATCTTACAGACGACCAGTTAGAACCCAGTGAAAGATTAGTAGTTAGCAATTATATGCCGAGATATTCAAAATTAGCGGACAATATGCAGACAAAGTCTACTACTAACTACAACTACGAGAACTAGCTTTAGATGAAAATTATTTATTTTAATGTATTTTGAATTGTTTGATAATAAATGCATCTTTTGATATTATTTCATTTGTGGTTGTTATTCTTATGTTTGTATCTTGCGTATTTATTATTATGTTATAATAAATATTGTAGATCTTTTTTTTCAGCTGACCACACCAATGCTACTGGGTCCTTAAAAAAATTAAAAGTAGCCCAACCCTGATCTAGACTCCTACTTCTTAGAGAATCAAAAAAACCCATATTGACCTATTTAAGTTTTAGTCTCTGCACTTTTAACCCTAGATAACAAAACATTCGTCTAATAGACTACAAACATCTGCGAGTTTTGTGAATTTGATATGTTCCCATTAGCTTACACAGCTTATTTTTAACAGCCATTTTTGTAAACGCTAATTTTCTGCATTTTTCTATGTTTTATTTAAAACAGTATGATATTAGGCTAGTTTAACTGAAATAAATAAAACAGATATTAAAATATACCTACTTGTTTTAATTAAATTCCGACAAGAAATACTCAGATATCGACGGTAGTACTAAGAAAGTGATGTATGGAACAGCTCATAGCAAACTTCAATTGCTCACTGATCTCGGATAAATATATCATGGGTACGAACCAAAATTTTTTTTCAATATAGGCAAAAATTGTTTTTTTTCTTAGAATTTAAATCGACTATATTTTTATTGGTGGCTGAAGACAATTCGAATAAGGTGTGTCTGGGTAGTCTCGCCTTCGTGGAAGTAGTGTCGGCTTCGTGGAAGTAGGATTGATTTGGCAGCTTGGGCTTGTTCGCTAAAAAATTTTATGAGCGTAACCCCACATAGTACATCAGCGCGGATTTTTGTCTCAGGCCTTTAGCTGTGTTCTTTTGTGTACCTTGTTCTAGAACTCACATATACTGGAGAGAACAAATTGTTCTGTCAATTGAAGCGAACTATTTGTACTGTTTGTTTCATTTATATTATAAATCTTTTATGAATATGTATGAGGCGTTCTTTTGTGTAACCCTGCCCTGTTCTGCGGACACAAAAGAACACAGCTTATTGTTTTCAATGTAGAAAAAAAATATTTATTTCTTAGAATTGATCTCGACCATATATTTCAGAATTCGTGTGCATTATTGGTACTGTAGACGGTCCGAAAAAATTGTGTTTCGTCGTATTGTGGCCTGCGGGATGAGTTGAGTGTTCGCCACAACCAAAATAAATTGTGCATTTTTTGGTTCCCGTGTTTAAGAAAATTGCACATTTTAAAAAAAAATGGACTCGAAAGATATTAGCTGTCTTCTTTTGTGCCCGCAGAACAGAGCAGAACAAAAATACACAAAAGAATACGTCAATTAATTTAGCACTGCCATTTCATGGTAGAAAAGATTTGAATACGTCCAAATTTAGATCTCAATTAGGGCTAATTTAATGCCACATCCTCGCATTTAATGCTCTAATACTTCTTAAAAAAATCCATGGATAATCCAACTTTATTAAAAGTTAGGACCACCAATACTGAGAATAGGTTAAGTAGCATTGTTACAAGTGTGCAATAGTGGCATTAAATTAGTCCTAATTGAGCCCTACAATATTATGCAGTGCACACTATTGTGACGATACTATTTAACCTATTCTCAGTAGTGATTATCCATGGATTTTTTTAAAAAGTACTAGAGCATTAATTTCGCGGAAGTGGCATTAAATTAGCCCTAATTGAGCCCTAAGATTTTATGCAGTGCACACTATTGTAACAATGCTGTTTACCTATTCTCAGTAGTGGTGGTATTAACTTTTAATAACGTTGGATTATCCATAAATTTTTTTGAAAAATAGAAGAGCATTAAATTCGTGGAAGTGGCATTAAATTAGCCCTAATTGAGCCTTAAATTTTGACGTATTCAAAACTTTTCTACCATAAAATGGCGGTCCCAAATTAATTGACGTCGAAAGAATGCCTCATACATTTTCATAGAAAGATTTAAATGAAGCAAACAGTACAAATAGTTCGCTTTAATCGACAAAACAATTTATTCTCTCCAGTATGTGGGAGTTCTAGAACAAGGTACACAAAAGAACACAGCTATTGTTTCGCACATCAGAAATGTTTTAAATATGATTAAGTATTTATTGAGGTAAAAATTTCATTGAAATTGTATTAAAATTGCAAGTAGGTAAAATGTACTGGTAGAAAGATTAGCAGGAATTTAATGCAAATCGGCGATAAAATGCGAGTGCACAGTGAAATTTCAACTTACTCCAATAAATTCAGTTCATGGAATGCAAAGAGCGACAGCGCTATGTACAGCGGTACAATCAAAGAATGAATAACTGCAATAACTCTCAGCGGCGTCGGCTTCCCTGTTTGCCTAGTCTTGATATAAGAGAAAAAAACTTTTCTATGATATATACCTACTGCAAGATATTGCAAACATTAATTAATTTATTTCCCCCCCCCCCCCCCCCCGCACCCTTCAGAAACCAACAATCCTGCAAAACGGCAGACAGAATTTGTTCGGACTGTCTGCAGCCACAAATAATGTACACGAGTTATGAAGAAATATGGTCGATTTAAATTCTAAGGAAAAGCTCAATTTTTGCCTATATTGAAAAAATTGCTTGGTTCGTACCCATGGTCTACTTAGCCGAGATCTCTTCCATACATCACTTTCTTAGTACTACCTGAGACAACTTACATCTAGATGTATAAAACCTCACAAAAACGCGGTCCACCTAAAACGAGCTAATGGCCCTCTAATAGAAAGCTGTACACATTCTCTCTCTTGCTATATTATGCCACATAAATTCTTCGCAATGATAGCTTTCTTCGGTTGTATTAAAAATTAAAGAGCTTTCAAAAGTCTTCAGGGTGTATATGGAGTTTTGCTGATCTAGTTTTAAATTGTCTCAGGTACTACCGTCGATAGCCTGACCTGTCAAAATTTGAAAGCACGGAAAGTCTATGATGGCGTTTTGTCTTTCTTCGCAAGCAGTTTACGAGAATGGATGAGTCTAATTTGGAAAATTTTATAGAAAGTGTGAAGCGAAAGCCGATATTGAATGATTTAACAGATTCCCAATATAAGAACACGAAAAAAAGCTGAAATCTTGAGAAATATTGCGGATGAATAGGTTAGGTTAAGTTAGGTAAGAGGGGTGCCGCTAGATAACCAGCCAGCCTCACTTAGACCTCCAACGGGTCCATTGTGTCCCTAGACCTCATGGGATAACCCTTCAAGCGCGGAATTATCCTGCTTTCCTTGGAAAACTCAGGATATATCGAAGACCTTTAACCTAGATCCATCCTGCCTCACTCAGAAAACTCAGGATGTCTCTGAACTTTATACTTTGAAGCTCCCCCAGACTTGAAAAGAAGTAGGTACCTATTAGCCTACCTCTTTTATTCATCAGAGCGTGGCATTCGCAAAGCACATGTTTGACGGATTCAATTTCCTCCGAGTCCCTACAACTCCTGCAGAAATCGGTTGCCGCTATTCCCAGTCTTCTAGCATGGACCCCTAAGGCCCAGTGAGCCGTCATGACCCCTACTAGATTCCTGGTATTTTCTCTGCTGCTAGTAAGCAGTTCCCTTGTCCTTTTCCTGTCATATGCAGGCCACAATTGCCTCGCAATACGAAAGGTATCCCTGCTGGTCCATCGGAGGCCTGCCTTTAGATAGACGTCCCTGATGATTTCCTCTTTTAAAGCTCCGATTGGGATCCTCACGTAAGCTACATCTGCGGAGCTATCCAATTCGGAGCCCTTTTTGGCTAACTCATCAGCCATCTCGTTGCCTGAGATATCCTTAAGGCCTGGTATCCAGCTTAGGGTCGCCTTATGCCTTACAGTCGATTCCTCAAGCCTTGTTTTGAATAACTGCTCCAATTTTGATTTTACCAGCCCAGCATCCAGCGCCCTGATGGCTGCCTGGCTATCAGTATATATGCAGTTGTGCCGTGCGGGCTCTCTGCACATGGATACCAATGTTGCCGCCTGATAAATCGCTGTGAGCTCTGCCTGAAAAACACTGCATTTCTCAGGCAGTCTGTAAGACTCGTGACACTGGAGATCTCTAGAGTACACTCTAGCCCCTGTGCCCGCACTCGTCTTGGAGCCATCCGTAAATATAGAAATATCGGATCCAACGACCACTTCCTTCCCCTTCCAGTCACTCCTTGTGGGTATCGTTGCATTGATACCCCCACTAAAAGTCAGGATGGGTACTTGATAGTCTGTTTCTACCCTGCAGTCCCTACAGTCTACCTTCTGGAGTATATTGGAGTGCCCAAGACCCCTCTCCGTCCACTAGCCCCCCGCTCTCATCCTGACGGCACTAGTTGCCGCCACACTCTTACAATACAGACATCCAGTTATACACATACAGGCGGATCTCTGGATTTTTGACAGCACATCAAGGTTACAGTTACTCGTCAGTGCCGTCCACCAGACCGTAGAACCGTAGCAGAGGATGGGCCGAACTATGGCTGTGTACATCCAGTGTACCACCCTGGGTTTTAATCCCCAGTTTCCGCCAAATATTCTCTTGCACGTGTAGAAGGCCACACTGGCCTTCTTCACGCGTTCTTGTAGATTAGCCTCCCAGCTCAGTTTGGAATCGAGGACGACACCCAAATACTTCGCTTCACTGGAGAGAGTAAGCTCCTCTCCTCCCAGAATTGGAAGTCTGAAATCTTGCACCCGCCTCCTTCTTGTAAAAAGGATTACCTTCGTCTTCGAGGGGTTCACCCTCAAACCACTATTATTGGCCCAGCTATCCAGCTTAAGCAGCGCGCACTCGAGACTTTCGCTAATAGTAGAGAGAAATTTTCCAGTTACCAGGATGCATATGTCATCCGCGTAGGCAACTACCTTAAAGCCCTCTCTCCCTAAGTTGATGAGGATTTCCTCCATTACCAGTAGCCACAGGAGTGGTGATAGCACCCCCTCTGAGGTGTACCTCTATAGACTGCTCTTCTGACAATAGCGTCACCTGAGCAGGAGCTGACCTTTCTACAGAAAAGCATTGAGTTGATCCAGTCACATAGACACTTATCAACACCCACCCTTCTCGGCCCATGAAATATAACCTCCGTCTTCATGTTATTAAAAGCCCCCTCAATATCCAGGAAAGCACCTAGAGTGTACTCCTTATACTGTAGGGACTTCTCAACAACAGACACCACTGCATGTAATGCCGACTCTACCGATTTCCCTTTTGTATAGGCATGCTGAGTACCACTGCCGCCTTGCCAAACATTTCTTATGTGCACCTCTATCAATCTCTCCAAGACCTTAAGCATAAAGGAGGAGAGGCTGATAGGTGTAAAGTCTTTTGCCTCTATATGACCTGTTCTGCCTGCCTTCGGAATGACGATTAATCTCACCTCCTGCCAGGCCCTGGGCAAGAAACAGAGCCTCAGGCAGCTCTTATAAATTGGCACTAGCCATGATATTATGTACCTTAGTGCCTTCTGAAGCATAATGGGTCTTAGTCCATCCACCCGAGACGCCTTAAGGGGATTAAAAGAATAGACCGCCCATTTCGTCGCTTTTTCACTAAGTATGGAGCTGATCACCTCCTCCTTTCCATCCTGTAGGTGCCGTTCTGAAGAACTCGACACCGACGGACCTATCTCTGCGCTGCCCGGAAAGTGGGCGTCAAGAAGTACATTTAACAACTCCTCGATTGTCGTTATCCAGACTCCGTTCTCCCGGAGGAATACAAATTAAATTGTAAGTAAGAACATAATACGAATTACCAGTTAATGTTATAAGAATTAATAACCAAATAAAATCGTCTTTTTAGTTGAAGTATGCAAAAACAAATGGAAACGATTACGTGATTCGTACAACCGTGACAAATTAAAAAACAGAAAAGTATCGGGACCAGAAGCAGAGGAGGAAGGAAGCGGACGGAAGTACGCTAAGCAGATGGAGTTTTTAGCAGACCATGTAAAGCCCATAATGTAAATGAAAACATTTGTTGATTGTTAATTTTTATTCTTATAACTTAATTTACAGAACAAAATCCAACTATTCTGCTGAAAACGAAGAATATAGGCTTGATGGCACCACCGGTGACTCCTCTTCATTGGCAGCCTTCGAAATTGATTCCATGTTTGATGAAGCTGTGTTTAGCCCCCCGAGTGGTGGTGAAAGTTTGTCCTCGCTTCCTTGCCCTGAGAGTAGCACCAGCACTGAAAATCGACAGGAAAAAGAAATATGTTCTTCGACGCCTGTCACTAGGTGCAGTGGAGTGAGAATAAAGTGAATGAAGAAATGTTGAGTAAGGACTGAAGGAAAACTTATTGGGTTCAAGGTCGTCCATCCAGAGTTTCCTGAAAAAAAGAGAGGAAGCTGCTGCCGCTTTTCCTACAGCAAGCGACGGTGGCGAAGATAACCTATTTTGCAGAAGCTTAGTAAAAAAATTTAACAAGTTTCCTCTAAGGACAAAAAATGAGGCAAAAGGTTCAATTCCGCTCTAATTTGAACAAATTAGAGTTAAGTTTGTACGAGTACAGCAGCAATAATAATTAACTGTATTTTATTTATTGTATGAAATTACTTTCCTAAATAAATTTGAATTGAAAAATAAATCATCCTGGCTTTTATTTATTCGGGTTGCCTTAAATAAAAGATCTTGGAATTTTATCACTATTAGTTTAGCAACTGTAAAGTATAAAAAAATAGAATTGAATATTAAAACATTTATTTACACATCAGAGGAGTATGTACGGAAATACTTTTAAATAAAAACCAGCAGTAAAAGTGCTGTTGGCTGCAGAATTGTATTTGTGCTGAACAAAAGTCGCTATTAAGTAAAAATGAGATAGAATGTGGCTTAGAAGAGGAAGAAGTCGATGAAAATTAATATCTTGATTGAAAAAACAAAAACCTTGATTATGATAATATGTAAATTTTTTCATATGTACATATATTCCAATAAAAATACATAATATAAAATGATGTTATTGTATTATTTTTCTTCAGTTTGATTGAAAAGATACCGCACTTTCGCTGAGGAAATAATCTGTTAAAATTTTGCGTATTTCGAAGGCTTTTCGAGTGCTATTATTGCCTCTGAATCGACAAACTGCTTTCAAAATGATATTTTCCTGTCGCCAAGCACCTTCTGTAACTTTGTCATTGTCATCGTAAGAATCGCAATAACTTGAGTGACAATGTACACTACAATTATATAGATTTATATAGATCATCTGTTTTTTTCAAAAAATTGTGCAAAGTTACACATGCTAGGACAACTTTGTTTGCGTTTTCCGGGTGAAACTCAATTGGACTACCGAGAAACCGCCATCGAGTAGTTAAAATTCCAAATGTAGTTTCAATTGTACGACGTGCTCTTGAAAGTCTGTAATTAAACACTGACTTCTCCTAGTTTAGTAAAAGGCCTGGATATGGCCTCATTAAATTTTTACGCAAGGGAAATGCACTGTCACCAACAAAATAGTGTGGTACAACTTTCTTTGAATTCGGTAGCGAAATTGGTGGAGGTATATTAACTCATTAGGAAGATTTTTGTTCCCAAAAACAGAAAAACGAAATATTCCACCATCACTTTGACTGCCGAAAGCTCCAACATCTACAGATGTGAAAACATAATTGGCGTCAAACACTCCCAATAAAACAATGCTGAAGTGTCCTTTATAATTAAAAAACGTAAAACCACTTTTGGGAGGACACCTTATGGCAACATATTTTCCATCAATGCAGCCCACGCAGTTAGGCATTTGCCATTTTTAATTAAATTCCAGTGCAATTTTTGTCCAATCTGAGATATTCATCTCTGGCATGTAAACTGGAGATAACAAATCCCTTAGTACTTCGCAAACCTCAATAATAATTTTTCTTACAGTGGATACACCAATGCGAAAGCTCCACGCTAAGTAGTGTCGGGAAACACCTTGCGAGAGATACCTACACCGTAAAAAATCATGAACTAACTTTGTGGAAAATTACTATGGTTAAAAGAGTCACTACCGTTTCAAATGTATGTATATACACATAATCATTAAGAAATTAAATACTTTTTTCGTAATCTCCAAACTACCTACTTTTAATTGTAAAAATAAGTAAAGTAAGTAATTTTTTAGATATTTTATGAGATTTTACATTTAATTACATAAATATTTTGTATCTTACTGTAAATTTGTGTAAAATTACATACAGTACTGTGATTTTACACAAAACTATTGTATGATACTGTAAATTTGCGTAAAATCCCATACAGTACTGTAATTTGTATTGAATTGTCCATATTTAAAAAGGAAATTTCAATATAACATAAGCAATGACGTTTGCATTTACCTCTATTCTTTCCTTCAGTACTCTGCTCATACGTTTATCAGGTTTCGTTGCTATGAATTATTATACGGGAAATTATAACAGAATTCGGTCGCCGGTCAGTGTATAGTTTGATTTTCTGGAGTGAGTTGGTGATAGATTAATAATCATAAAACATGTAAAGAAATTTTACTAGTTTCGATCCTAACAGTTACCTTAAAAACCGTTTTAAAAATCAAAAAATATTTTTAGGTACGCAGTACTTTTATGATTGAATTTCGCTAAAAAAAACTCAATCATGGAAATACTGCATACCTACAAATATTTATTGATTTTTAAAACTATGATTTCTTAGGTAGCTGTTAGCATTGAAACTAGTATTATTTCTTTTACGTGTTGATTGTTAATCTATACTTACATATTAGTGCCATGGTCATAAGAATTGGTCTTAGACCAATTCTAGCTTTTTTACTTGTTTATGTATGTAATTTATTAATTTCTGTACGAAATATTATATTGGCAATTGAAATAAATAACGTAACTATTGGTAAATTTACATATTATGTACTTTACATACGGAATTGAAGAATTAATAAATAATGACAAATTACATTAAACTTATGTAACAGTTGCACAGCATGATGTAAATTTACATATCGCATTTTACATCGGAAATTGAAAAATGCATAAACAATGTAAAATTACATACTGTGCAAAATTGCTTTACATAAGGTTATGCAGTGCGCATAAAGCTGTGTAAATTTCCGCTACCATTTTTGACAATTTGTTGGCTATTATAGTAGCGGAATTTTCAATAGATATTTTTTACAGTATAGATGAATAGAAAATATTTAATACAAAATTAGAATATTTGTTTATTTTATAGCATATGTACAATTTACGTTAATACAAGTCGACATTACGGATCTATAGGCTTTCTTATGGAAGACTTCTTTAAATTATTTCTCACTACACCCAAAAGTAATTCTTATTGAATTTTACTCATTCGAATGGCGTTGAAGAAAAGTTCGTCATCATTCTCCTTTATATACTTATTTAAATGTTTTTTTCGTAGAATCCTGAAATTTTCCTCTGTTGATATAGAGGTCTAACCCACCACGTTTTTTTTGTCTTTAAATATTTATAAGTGAAAAAGCACAATTGCACTACACATGCTAAAAAGGCCATTTTTTGTAATTCTTCCATATTAAATAATATTTTCAAATTCTATTGATCAAAGTAATTCTGTACCACTGGCTACAAGCTGCATCATTGTAGCCAATGTTAGCTACATGGCGCGCGCCAGTGCAAGCTACAGCACCAGCTACTGCGCCAGGTACGAGCTACTGCGACACATTGTGTTCCGGCCTTAATGATTAGTTATTGATTTAAGTCTAGTTATCTGGGTTAAAAAAAATATTAGAAATGAGGTTCAGACTCCACTGTCGGAGCAAACACTGCACAGCCCATTCAATTGTTTTCCTCTAATCTTTTCTAGATATTTCAAAGGCCTTTGATAGAGTCTGGCATCCAGTCCTTTTAGCCAAACTCAAAGCACTTGGTCTTTCCCCTCCTCTCCTATTATGGATTGAAAGTTTTTTAGTCGCCAAATACGTGTTGTATCAGATGACGTTATATCTGAACCTCATCCTATTAATGCCGGTGTCCCCCAGGGCTCTGTTATTTCTCCGACTCTATTTCTAATCTTCATTAATGATCTGCTTTCCCTTACTTTCAATCCTATCCATAGCTTTGCTGATGACAGTACCCTTGAATAACGATCTTGACAATATTCTCGCTTGGGGCAAAGTGAATCGCGTCGAATTCAATGCATCTAAGACCCAAAGCTGTCTCATCTCATTAAAACAAGACCATCACTTAACCACTCCCGTTTCGTTTGATGGTGCATTAATTTCTGATTCACCGTCACTAAGCATTCTTGGCATTAATATTTCCAGTAAGTTAAGCTGGACAGATCACATCTTCTCGGTTGCCAAAAAGCATCAAAATGTCTTGGTTTTTTGAAGAGGTGTAAGAAATATTTCAGCCCATCAAATATAGCGCTCCTCTACAAGTCCTACATCAGACCTAGAATGGAATACAATTCCCATATCTGGGCCGGGGCTGGTCGCACAGCCTTAGCTTCATTGGATATTGTCCAAAAGAGAGCCTGCAAGCTCATTGCCGATGTGGCAATTACTCGTCATATCGACTCGCTCGAGCACCGTCGCAATGTTGGATGCCTTTCGCTCCTTTATCGCTATATGCATGGTCAATGTTCTGATGAAATATCTAGTCTGATCCCTTGTAGAATAGTTCCTGCACGCAACACTCGCGCTGCATCCCGCGCTCATCCTTTTTCCCTTCAAATTACCTTCGGCCGTACACTAAAATTCCGTGATGCTTTCTTATCCCGAACTGTGCGAATGTGGAACAGTCTACCATCTTCTGTCTTTCCTCCGGCATACAACCTGCGAAAGTTTAAGGGCGACATACATCGGCACCTCCGCCGCTCTCCTCATATCCCTTAATCCTTTCCCTATCTCCTTCCTGCCACGCTGTGCTTTGCATCATAGGGTGTCCCCTGATCTTGGCTTAATAATATAAAAAAAAAAATAAAAATACTTTTTTAATTTTTTGTTATTTTTTGTAATTTTTATTTTTTTTAAATTTCTTTTTCTCCATATTAAAGTTATTCTTAGTTCGTAACTAGTCCACAGGCATAGTTAGTATTTCACGCTTGTAGATTAATTCATATTCTTATTGCATTCTTCTTCTTTCTGAAATATGCATGCACTTACAAATAATTGGATTTCGCAGAAATACGTTGATACTTGTCTCATAGTGGTAATGTGAACTTGGGCCTGCGAATGAGTTTTGAATTTAGCCCACTACTAGGACCATTGTTCAGAAGATTAAGCTAATCGAGTTGTAAAAGTGCGAATTATGATCGATTTTTAAGAAGTCAAACATTGTTCAACACCGACAAATGCACAACATGTTAACATAAATTAAAATTGTGGAATTATATATTTTCGACTAGTCTAGATATGAATTTTCTTGAAGTAGGAGTGATGCAAGGAAATCCCAATTATAATTTCAATTAATTTTTCAAATATAAGTGAGTAAAAATAGCACGAATCATATTTGGATAACTTTGCTTATATCTCTATGTTATGTTTATATGAGTGTTTGGATTATCATGCCAAAAATTCCACATATAAAGAAATAAACGCAAAACTTGGTCACTGAACCTTTCAAATTCAACCGTTAATTTAGCAAATATTTGCCTAAAATCCAAATCAAACCTTTAATCGAAATTCAAGACTCATTTAAAAGTATACAGACAGATTTGGCGGTCCCCTAAGTGACTGAAAACGTTTGTTTAAAGAATTTCTTAACACTTTTTGGAGATTTTTACTTCAAGACCGCCAAAGAAAAAACATTTAAACAGTTAAGACGGAAAGTGAGAAATGCCGCTGACGAAATGATACTACTTCCACGCGTCTCTCGTAAGTTCTTAATAATTTGCCGCTATTTCCTGCGGCTTCTATTGATATTGGTTAAATATTGTCAGCCACCTGACAATAATAATCTATGGGGACGATATAACGCTGGAAAACTCAATGAACCAAGACCGGAGAAGAGTTTTAAGGTTTTGCCAAACTATAAATTCTTGTCTTCCGCCGATTTATTCTTAGTTTTAGCGCAAAGTTCATTCGTGCACAGTTCGACATAATGTTGGCAATTCAATTATTATTTTTATTTTCTCTTACTATCGGTCCACATTTATTGGTTATCGGTTTGAAGGTCAACTCGACTAGCCGTGAACCACGAAATTTTGGCAGAAATCAACCCAATTATGAAACCTGCACAACTCAGGCTGGACTTCGAGGGATTTGTATGAGGCGAGCCGAGTGTGTACGGGACAATGGAATAGCGTCTGGATTTTGTGGTACCTTTGGAGTTTGCTGTGAAAGTAACTAGAAACCATTGAGCGACATTTTAAATTGATTTTCATGTGATATATGATGTGCTTTTCAGTGAACTTGGCATGTAATGCGATTTCGCGGATGAAAAGAACTGTTTTGAGAAATCCAGTTCCTTTGCCCACCAGATGCACTTACCACTTCCAGCCATTCAGTCCAAATGTATGCCAACTTCGAATTGATTTCGATATGGTCTTGGCTCAGCCAGTTATTCCGGATGCCATGAACAATTTGGATGCTGTGACTTGTGTAACTGATATTTTTCAAGTTGGTGATATTCGTATTTGTGGAGCAAATAGGAATCAACATGGTAAGAAGATAGATGAATCTCTTGGTATAGAAAAGTGATATGATTTTTTTTTTATTATTTTAGTGTATGTCCCCTTTGATGTTGCCGGGGGTACAGGAGACGTATCACTTTCATTTACATTATCAAATCGAAATCAAAATCCTTCAATTGGAGCATATTGGAATATGGTTGTCACGCAATTAGAATGTCCTCCATCATTGAGACAAGTAAATAATCAAAATCAAGGTTCATCATCACTGAACTCATTGAGGTACATCAAATCTTTGCTGAAATCGCCTAACAATGATTCGGAGCTTGTGGCCCCCAATGGATGCCTTCAATATTTCACAGATAATCAAGGAACTTTTGAATCCTTCAATTACAATAATGGACAGGGTCCTTACCTAGGAAATATGCGTTATGCAATTTGTTTCCGTAGAGCTCCATTGGATACTGCTGTACAGTGAGCTCTTTATAGACATATAGAATTCTTGAATATGTTTCAAAAATGTGTTTTTAGATTTTCTGCGACTACATTTCAAATTGGAGCTGCTGCAGCTGCCAATAATCATATTGATTCTGATTGTCATGATTTGCTAGGAACTGCAGCTAGATCCAATGATTATCTTCTTGTTCCGGAATCAGTCTTGGGTTCCACTCCACAATATTATGGAGCATACTATTGCGGTACAAGTTTACAGAATGGGGAGCTATTGCGTAAGCACTTAATAGGAGTTCAAGAAGCTTTATCTATATTTTGTATTATCTTTTATAGATGCACCGCCTGGACCTTTTGCGATATACTTCAATAGTGACAACCTTTACTCAACTCTAGTACCGGAAAGGGGTTTTAGAATTTCATATACGATTCAATAAGAAAAATAAGAATTAGAACCTTAATCTCAAAGTTTGTCAAAAAATTGAATAAAAATAAAATAATTGCAAGAAATTCGAAAGAACTCAGGTTAAATCCGATTTTTTTTTTTTTTGTAATAGACTCTCCCTGCGGAAAAATAAAATATTTTTTCTCAAAAGTATAAGCGCCATTTTCTTTATTTATCTCATAACATGGTGGACATTTTTTATTCTTTTTTGTATTAGATCATCTAAAATGCATTTTGAATTGTGCAGGTTTAAATTTCAAAGACAACCGCATTCTGTAAATAATGTCGGAAAAAATGAGAACAGGTGAAAGTAAAACTAACGTAAAGTCCACTATTGTTGTCATTTGACAGTTTGGGAAAGCCACACCAGTTAAGATTGTTGCATGAATGGTGAAGGCATATAACGCTTTTACTGACATTTTGGTTCCGTTGCACAATGCTTTAGAGGGTCCAAGTCTCAAAACAATATAATTTTAAATCCGACTTCAATTTCTTCAATTTAAATGTTTGCGGTGGAACTCCGTTCGGATTCAAATAATATAATAATTTTTCTGTATAACTTGTGACTTCTTCCTCATTTATGGTTCTCCCAATTAAGAGGAATATTTACAAAGCTGTATAAATCTTTACTTGTGTGTGAATAAAAATTTTGTCAATTTTTAAACTCAGCCGTATCAGAATGGCATATTCCTGAAGCCATTTGCGATACGAAATATTTTCGCTGACATTCAAATACACGCAGTTAATTAGACTTTTCAATGTTGAACAGCTGTTGGATGACAAATTAGTTGTAACATTTGATGGAAGACTTTAGAGTAAGAAGGCGGACTTCTTGCAGTTTTCTTTTTATGGTATAATGAAACTACTCTTTATAGTTTTGACTTTATTGTTAATCGTACAGAATCTGGACCGCAACTGACTGCGGTTTCAACTGACAGTGGCTATGATGCTTTTTACAATAGGCTGATAATTAGCAATGTTGGTGATGCCGATACATGTATACATGGTCTCTACAGATAGCTACAGATAGGAAAAGCACAACAGTACCGGACTGATAATTACTTTAATACATCATCTCCTTTTTTTTCCAAATCAATAGAACCAGAGTGCAAGTACGTCCATTCTTAGATAATCTTTTAATTTAAATACACATATCTACGTTTTTTTTTTAATTAATGCACCTTATTTCAGTTTCAATATGCATACATAAATAATTGTACATTTTGAATGGATACATATACAAAAAAAATATCAATAAATGCTTATGATTAACGCATTTCTTTTAAGGCCTGTAAAACAGTGGCTTCTTCACTTCTCTCCCGAAACGGGTCCTGTAGTGATTTTGCATATTTTTTAATAATAATATTTTTATTATTATTGTTATGCTGTTGCTGGAGCTGGAGATGAATCCTGTGTTTGACTTTGTTTGTCTCCAATACCCGTCTCTCCGGCTAAATTTTCGAGGGTCCTAAACTGTGTAGAGTTCTGTGACTTCACTTCTAATAATGAAAGACCTTGGTGTGTTACTTTTGGCTTCCGCTACTGCACGTTCCCACTTATTTCTTTTTCTAAAAACTACATTTTCGCCAGTTTTAATGTCCAGGTCCCTCCTATTCGCCCACCTAATAACATAAATACTTCTTTTGTCGCGCTTTGACATGCTCCGTAGTATTCAGCACCTTGCTTCTTACTGCTACAGGATATAATTGTTTTTTGACAATAGGGTGTTCCTTACGCAAAATTCTACTCATTAGAAGTTGTGATGGTGAGTATCGTATATGAGAGAGATTAGAGCTTCGGTATTCTAATAACACTAAAAAACTTTCCTGATTGCTTTTTTCATTATGGTCTTAGCAATATGCACCGCTTTTTCACCTAAACCGTTGATCTAGAGGTAATATGGACTCGAATATGTGAATTTAAATTCCCAAGATTTCGCGAACTGGTGACATTCGAAAGAGTTGAAAAGATGATTATCGCAAACGCCTCTTCTGGTATGCCGTGTACACAGAAAATTTCGTTCATTGCTCGTACTACGCATTTCGCAGTTTTATTAGACAGTTCTCTTATGTCGAACCATCCTGAAAAGTAATCTACAATAACTATGTAGTTCCTACAAGTAAACTCGAATATATCGCATCCAACTCTCTGGTACAGATATTCTGATATTTTATGGGGTATTAGTTCATATCTGTTATTTGATGCTCTGAATTTCTCACATTTCGCACAGCATTTTATTGCATTCTCTATATCTCTGCTCATATACGGCCAATAAAATAATGTCTTGGCTCTACCAATTGTCTTTGTGACACCAATATGACATTCATGTAAGGCTTTTAGCGCATTTGGAATCAAAGTCTTAGGCACAAATATTCTACCATCGTAGAATACCAATCCATCATCATAGTAAAAATTTTAAGTGATCTGGTACCTTGTGTTTTGAAGTTGGCCATTCTTCCTTGTAGTACTTAATCAAGTCCATTAATATATCATCGCGACTAGTTTCTTTCCTGTAAGGTTCTTTGGTCGAATCCTCCATACTCACGCTGTGGATATATTCTGTTACTAAATCCTTTAATTTCACATCATTTCTTGATCCAGTACTGCAGGATAATATATCAGTGATATGTAGATACTTGCCGGTAATATAGCATACTTTTAAATCGTACGTAGCAATTCATTTTCATACGCTGTACGCGAGGAGAATAGTTCCTATCCAAGGCTTTATTCATAATTGGTACAAGTGGTGTATGATCCGTATGCACCAAAACTCTTTTACCATAAATTAGATCATGGAATTTCTTACATACGAAGACAACTCTTTCTTTACGTGAGCATAACGTGTTTCGGCCCCGTTAAGTTCTATGAGGCATAACATATGGGTCTACCTTCCTGCAATAAATAACATCCCAACCCGTTCTTTGAAGCAGCAGCCTGTATTACTGATGGTAGTCTAGGATCGAATGTATACTGTATGCATGATCTCTTCGATAGCCACTTTAATATTATCCAGAGCTCTTTAATGTGCTTCTAACCATGCAAGCAAACGTTTTCCTTGAGTAGATCTCTAATGGCCGGTTTCACAGTCAAGGCTTAAGCCACAGCATTGGCTTAAGCCAAGGCTTAATAAATATTTCGGTTTCACAGTAAAGGATTAAGTGATATTACTGGCTTAAGGCATCTCGAAGGCTTAAGCCTCAGATGTTGCTGTGAAACACAGGAAATTATTGCTAAATATATATTTTGCCTAAATATTATAATTTCTGTTATCAAACGAAGGTGTGTATATTTCAAAAGTTATACTTTAAAACTAAATTGAAATTCTCCCAGCGAAAAATAGTTATCTAGTTAGCAGTTTTGAGTACTGTCTGGCAGCTAGTGTCAGCATTCCAGTTGATGTTTTAGGAACAAACCAAACAGTTTAAGACAAAGATGAGTTATTTATCTGATGCAGAAAATATTAGCGACGAGGAAATGTATAATATAATATCGCAAAGTGTGACCCGTAAAAAATTATAAGAAGACACCCGCAACATTTCGAGAAATGCGATGACGTTCATTATTGTTCTCAGTTCCGACTATAGACTCATTCGGCTATGATGGTTTGCGTTGTCGAAACATTCTGCAACAATGGTTTTTGGGTTTGATATCCTTTCAGATAAAAACCAAAACAAACTGGTATATAAAAAGTTCTTCTTTCGCTTGGTTTTTAATCCACAATGGAAATCTTCCTTTACAAAAATACACAATTACAGCAGTGGCTTAGCTAAGCTCTGGCTTAAGCCTGAACTGTGAACCCGGCCATAAGAGGTGCAGTTATTTCAGCTAGATTCGGGATGAAAGACCTTAGATAACTTAGTGTTCTCAGATTTTTCTGCAGATCATTCTGATTTTTTGGGTTATTTATGTTTTGTATTGCCCTTTTATTGCAATTTTGTTGGGTTAAACTTAGTATTTATGTATCTCCTTGGCGCGGTCAACTATTCTCATCATGTTCAGACAATGTTCTTCCTCCGACTATAATGTCGTCTATGTAAACAAATGCTAGGCTGATAATCAGCAATGTTGGTGATGCCGATACATATATACATGGTTTCTAAAAGAGCTACAGATAGAAATTGCACAACAGTACCGGACTGATAATTACTTTAATACATCACCTTTGATACTCTAAATTCCGTGGTTCTGCATTATAAATTCATTTCAAAATAATGAATTTTCTACTCAGAGGACTTCGAGCTTTCCAATTTCTGTCTTGATGTTTTAATCTTTCGGAAATGGCATGCGGTCTATAAGACTGCACCAATATTATTTCTCTTTTATTTTTGCTGTAAAGGAATCTAGCTCTGTGAGCTTCTTTGTGTTCTCCTTGCTCCTGATATTGTAGTTTCGGGTCCCACACACCCCACGGGAATTAACTTTTTCCTTTAGGATTCGTAACAAAAAAAAAACTGAGGATAGATTTCGGAACATAAAGAAAAACACAATTTCCACTGTAACTTGAACAACTATGTTTATATATTTACGGAATTATCAATTTATAATCTTTATTTTACAAATCCTTAATTAACACAAATCTTTGGTTTCTCTTTAGAGTAAACCAACACACTTATACATATATTCTTTATTTCTTTCTATAGTAAAACTGACACAATTGTATATTATTTACAGGAGCTTTTCTTTAAAAAGTCACGAAGTAAATCACGGCGGTCTTAAGACTGAATTCTGGTTTTTTTTTAATTCTAAAGTTCTCTTAGTTAAAACTGCTTACCTAATCATTGTTCCCACGATAAGCTTTTTATTAAATTGTCTTTTTTCTGTCTATATTGCAGGTAAGTCTGGGAATGTGGGAAAATATGAAAAATATGGAGGAATGGATCAGGTTTGTATAGGAATTTTATTTATGTCGAGACTGTCTAGGCTTGTAATAGAATATCGGATTCCTGTATTAAGGTGAGGTAACGTAACTCGCGCATGAAAAAGGAAATGCGTTATTAACAATTAATAAAGAGTATTTTTATAGATGAAAGCATAGAGTATACTAAGTTTGTCATTCCGCTTGTAACACCTTGAAATAATGATGATAGAGCAAAATGGATTCGACACCTCTGCATCAAATTATAATTTATTTTGATTTTTGCATGGCCGTCCGTCCGTTTCTCCGTCCGATAACTCGGGAGCGAGTGTACTTAGAGAGCTGATATTTTGCATACGGGCTTTAAAAAAAGTAAGATTAAGTTCGAAAAGGTGACAAAGTGGGTAATTTCTTCGTAGGATTGCCATACAAAAATTTCAGTTTTCATACATATATGGACACCACCTAAGAACGCGTCAACGTAGACAGCTGGCCTTGCCCTATAAAAATTTAGGATTTTTACATATACTGTGAAAACGATCAGCCCTAGATGGTTCTAATGTACGTACTGAAAACTTCTTCGGAATATCAAAACCAATAAAATTGGTTATAATCATTTTCTCTGTCCGACCAAACCGTTATAGAAATATATGCGAAAAACCACTTCAAAAATCAAACTTGCACAGATGGGTCACCTTACGAAAATACATCATCTAGGGTATCATAAGAAATGGTCTTAGATCAATCCTAGCTTTTTTTGCTTCTCAACATGAGTATTTGAGTTTTTCTTATTAGTATAAGATGTTGAGATATCATCCTTTAATAATAAAATGTTAGAAAATGAAGCATTTGTTTCATCTTTGAAAACTGCTATTTACAGTGTGTTTCCGTCTAGGTGGTCCATTGAGCAGGAGGTGATAGTACTCACCTAGACGAACAAAAAATTGTATAGCAGATATGGGTTCACATATACCGCTTGGGAAATACAGGGTGATTAAGAAAGTATGCTACTCTTTCATAAATCACCCTGTATCTTAAAAATTACAGGGTGCAGGGTCGTCGTCTAAAGTTGATTGTATGCACAACGTCATGGCCTTTTTCACAAAGATTATAAACTGTGGACCCTCCTCTTTATTTTGATGTATTAGACCAGTTGGATATGTGAGCCGTTAAAGAGTTATTAGCTCATAACAGTAAACAGTACCAACGATTCAAGTGTAGCTATGCATATAATAAGTACCAACCAGAAGCTCTCCACGAATTTCAAAATTATTAGAATATTGCGACAAAAATTCAAAATGGACGCCTACGAATCTTCATGGTTACTGCAGATAAACTGCTGATGAGTACAGAGGAAGATATAATAAAACCTAATTTATTTATTCGCTCTTTGTTATATTCTATCTGATTTTTTTTCATATTATATGAAGTTTGTAGTCGAAGTCATGTGTATTGTGTAATTGTCTTATTTATTTTGTAACGCCTCTTTGTACCTTAGTGTAATTAGTTTCCATAGAATACATTTGTAGTTGAAGTCTGAATGTCAATTTGGCAGCAAACTCGGTCAATTTCATATTGATTAAATTTATGAATTTATTTCATAGCGAAACACTCTATAAACTGCTAGTCCCGCATAGAACTAATCTTGCTAAACGCTCAAGTAAATATTTAGTATTTCGCGTCGTATGTAATTCACACTTCAAAATTATTTTAAGTGAATATATGAGGTTAGCTTGGATGTTCACTTTGGGGTATACGGTAGGAAGGAACCAAGCCATAGTAATGAGTATACCGGTCCTGCTGATACGAAACGCGTATCGTTGTTAAAAAAAATTCTATTGTAAACGATTTTTTCTTCTCCAACTTAAATGACGACGTAGGTCTTCCAAATTAATTCCTTGTTAATCTGAGTTCAAAAATTGCTAGTTATACACATAAACAAACACATTATCTTTACGACAACAACTCTCAACGCATTTCTTTGGTAAAATTTATCTGCCAAAGTGATCAAATTGTAAAAATGTACCAATTACCAGGAAAGCAGTGCTTTCGCACAATCTTTCCAAAGATGGTCTTCACTACTCTGTCCTTTGAGATGTATCGAACTTCTATATACTCGGAGATTTCATCACTATCGGTTTCACGTGTCGCAGGAAAAACTCCTTACTCTGAACCTTTATGCGCATATAGGAGGATTTATTTAATTCATTTTACATAGTTTCTGAATTCTAAATTAATATGAACATCAAACATTCGCAGTCATAAAGGACTGTAAGGAATTATTGTCCATCAATCTACATCCCCCGATTTTATCTTAATTCACACCTTTGTCCACCATCTTTTGGATTTCTGCATTGATATAATGCGTAGCCATATTTTTCGTTTCATTCTCTTTTAAAAATAAAAGTTTCAATTTAGATACCAGCGAACCTGTAGGTAATAAAATTTACTATACGTAGGTTTGTGTCCTAAAAGTGAGCAAATTCATATAAAATTAGACCACAGGGCACATTAGAGACATCTACCGCAAAAGACAGAAACCCAACATCCGACAAAACCATTCAATTTAAGACCAAAATGAAAATTTGCAGTTCACATAAATTGAAATTTTTTAACGAGAATTAACTCTTCTAAATTTTTTTTGACCATAATTGTTAAATATGCTATTTTACTTTGTATTTAAACAACTTTCAAATAAATATTGCAATTTCTAGTCGGTGAAATGTCGGGAGAAAAAACAAGTACTATTAGAGTCAAATAAGTATAAAAAACGCTACTAAAAATGAAAAAAACTCGACGTTATTTGCTAGCTCTACGCTTTATCTTTCTAAAACAGTCACAATTTGAAGAAATGAGAATACCTACCCACAGGAATTTGATTTAAAAGATTTTTTACAAGTTTCCGAGCTAATATCTCCATTCTAATACACTTTTTTTAATTTTTGCCGACGTTATTTACTAGACTTTGTCATTACCTTTAATTTAAGATATAAATCATTATTCTGCTACAAATAGTTTGCCAGAAATTTGCATTGAAAATGTATGAAACTTGCAAATATTTGTGCAGAATTCTATCAATGACCAATTTTGTAGATACAGTGGCCTTTCACCATACAAGCAAAATACCTAGTTTAATTTACTTTTTAAAACCTAGAGTTTCAGTTTTCACAGCGCCGACGAAACATGGACAATTTCACTTTTCAGAGCTTTACAAAAAAAAAGGAAATCCTGTGAAGATGGAGAATTTATACCGTGCCTATGCTTTCCACAATGTGCTGTATAAGAATGATACCTCTGCCATCTCTTGGATAGATAAATTATTAACTTGACGAACTATGCTTTCTCAACGAAAGTTTGTTCTGAAAATGAGCAAACTGCACGAATGAGCAAATCGAATGCACCACAGTTTCAGATTTTCATTTTATCCGCCAGGTGACACTAACAATCATAAAGAACTTAATTTATGGCGGTGATTTTAAATTTAATTTCTTTGAAAATTATTAAATAATTAATTTTAGTCATAAAATTTAATTCATTGCAGTAAAAATATGCCACAATAAAATAATTGTCCGCGTCCACATTTACTGTGTCGGAGCGTTCAATTATGTGTTAAAAAACTACATTAAGGGTGGTCCGGAATGCATTCAAATATGTTCAACTTTTTCTCAACAGATATCGCAGTGTATAGTTTTGAACAGATAGCTAAATACAAAAAATTACTGCATGTATTTTTTTGACGGCATTCTTCTTGTATTAGAATTATGATGCAATGAGGTTAATTTAATAGGAAATTTTACGAATCAGTTTGCTCTCATCAGCAATATAGTCTACCTGTATACCTGGTATAAAATTAAGCCTGTATAATTTTGATTTTTGTGTTATTTATTTAATACATTTTTAAGCTCATTTCTGCCTGAACTTCATTGTTCATTACTATCATTTATTTAAACTATTATTAGAGTATATGTAAGTTTTTAGTATGATAATTTGTTTTAGAAAAAATTGAGAGTCATAGTTGATTTTGGGTCATTTAATAAGAAATTTTGCACTGAAATTCATTTTGTCTGACAATCAGAACTTCAGGTTTAAGAGGATCTGCAAGATCTGCAAGTTTCCTACATTTTTCAATGCAAATTTCTGGCAAACTATTTTTAGCAGAATAATAATTTATTACTTATAAATTAAGAGGTCTCCTGAATAACGGAGAGAAAAATTAAAAACCATTGTATTGGAATGGAGATATTAATTAGCTCGGAAACTTTAAAAAATGGTAAAATTGAAGTTTTTTAAATTAAATTCCTGTTAGTAATGGATTTTCATTTACTTTGATTCTGATTATTTTAGAAAGATAAGGCCTAGATCTAGCAAATAACCTCGGGATTTTTCATTTTTGGTTGAGCTTTTTTACTTAAAATTCTTGAAATACACAAATTAGGAGAGCTAACTCTCATTACAATTTTTAATTTTTTTTAAGTGAAAAATTCACTCTTCGTCTTAAATTGTATCGTTTTGACGAATGAAGGTGTCTGTCTTTTACGCAATATGTCTCTAATGTGCTCTGTGGTACTCTATGCCATTTGTAAATGCAATTTCTCACTTTCAATAAACCTATGTATAGCAAATTCTATTGCATATTGCTGTTATCTAAATTGAAACTTTTGTTGAGTACTCACCCCTCATAATATGTTTTATTTTATATTACTAATTTAAGCTCAAGGGATACCCTATGAAGCAAAGCATAGCATGGCAGAAAGGAGATAGGGAAAGGAATTAAGGAGTGTGAAGAGAGCGGCGGAGGTGATAATGTATGTCAGATTGTATGCCGGAAGAAAGATAGAAGATGGTAGCTGTTCCACATTTGCACAGTTCGGAATAAAAAAGCATCATGGAATTTTGCTGAACGGCTGAATGTAATTTTAAGGGAAAAAGAATGTACGCGCTATGCAGAGCGAGTATTGCATGCAGGATCAGGGATCAGATCAGATATCTCATCCGAAAATTGACCATGCATGTAGCGATAAAGGAGCAAAAGGCATCCAACATGGCGGCGGTGCTCAAGTGAGTCGATTTGACAAGTTATTGCGAAATCACCAATGAGCTTGAAGGCTCTCTTTTGGACAATATGCAGTGAAGTTAAGGCTGTCCGACCAGCCCGGCCCAGATATGGGAATTGTATTCCATTCTAAGTCTGATTTAGGACTTCTAGAGGAACGCTAGATTTGATGGGCTGAAATATTTCTTACACCTTTTGAGAAATCCGGGAAATTTCAATGCCACTTTGGAAACAGAGAAGATGTGATCTGTACAGCTTTACTTACCGGAAATATTAATGCCAAGGTTGCATAAAGATGCTGAATCATAAATCAGTGCTCCATCAAAAGAAACGGGAGTGGACAAATTATGATCTTGTTTTAATGAGATGAGACAGCTTTGGGTCTTAGATGAATTGAATTCGACGCGACTCGCTTTGCCTCAAGTGAGGATATTGGCAAGATCGTTATTCAACTAACTAAACATGCAAATCCTGTTTAACACATGCGGTATTCCCTTTGGAGTTCGCAAGAGTGTCAAAGGAGTAAGCGAAGTCAAAGGTACTGTCATCGGGGAAACTATGGATGCGATTGAAAGTAAGGGAAAGTAGATCATTAATGAAAATTAAGAAGAGATATTGGGAGATAACTGAGCCTTGGGGCACACCGGGATTTATAGGTGAGGTTCAGATGAGCTCGTGTTGGGTGACTAGATGGGAAACTTTCAATCCATAATAGAAGAGGAGACGAGAGACCAAATGCTTTAAGCTTGGATAAAAGGCTGGATGTCAGAGTCTATCAAAGCCCTGTAACATATCTAGGGCAACGGTTTTGGACTCACCAAAATTGCGAAGACTACGGTTCCAACGTTCCGTAAGAAAAGTCAGCAAGTTTCCAGATGAGCGTTCAGCTCGGAATCTATATTGACGATCGTTGATGAGATGATTGGTTTCTAGATACTTCATTAATATTGAGTTAATCATAGATTCAAAAACATTTGCAAGAATCGAAGTGATTGCAATTGGTCGATAATTTGAGGAATCGCTACGCTCACCTTTCTTGGGAATAGGCTGGACCTGTGCTAGTTTCCAAGAAGTTGGAAATTTTCAAGACAAGTATGTACATAGTTTGCGTAGAGGCTTAGCCATGGTTGTGGTGCAGATTTTATTGAATAGGGGCGAAAAACCATCAGGTCGAGAGAGTCGTCGATCCCCTTAAGGTTCTTGAACACATCTCTCGTGCGGATGTATAATGGATCTTGTACAAATTTACACGAAATATGCAAAACAAGTGTCTGTGAATTGGGTGGAAGACGCGAATTTGAAGCGATTTGAAGCTCTATTTCATTATTATAAAAATTTGTTAGAAGATATACCCCTATCCAGGGGCGGATTTGATCACTTGGCCGCCCTAGGCCTATGGAAGATTGCCGCCCCCCTACTCCCTGTAAAACACGAAAAATTGAATGATCTATATCCAGTGAAGGGACCCCAGGCTAGAATTAGCGGAGTAGGCTGCCTCATAAATCGGAGTAGATTTGAACAAAATGGAGTAGAATTAAAAATTACACTTTCCAACGAATTATTTTATTTAAAAAAACGAAAAAGTATAAAAATGTAATGAAATACCCACAACTACAAGAAAAAATCAAAAATCATTCAAACATTTTGCCGCTCCCTAAATCTGCCGCCCTAGGCCCGGGCCTACTCGGCCTATAGGGAAATCCGCCCCTGCCCCTATCTTAGGTTTCCTTCTTTGTGGGAGGTGAGAGATTTCTGGGCTCTGTAGGGAATGACCCAATGAGTATGAACTTATCGGCAATGTGTTGTCAATGTGTACTGCCGGGATAGTTAATATTTGATTACTCAATTTCAGAATTGATACAGTTTATTTTATATATTGCATGTTTAAAAATATCAGCTCTGTTTGTAGATCTGGTTATTTCTCATCTCGGCTCCTAGCACTTTCCATTGCCTAAATCCTGAAGTTTATTGTGAGTTTATTTGAGGTAAGGATGTGGCTCAGGACTCCTTCTACATTTCAAATAAGTCAAATAAATTGACGGTGAGCTCACCTTCCTGCGTTTAATGTACCCATCCGCATTAAAAAAAGGATGTTCGAAAAAAAGCAATTTACATGTGTAGGTGCGCTCAAAGCCAATAATTATGAAATATGGGAAAAGAGAAATTCTATACCTATATAGCTTTGCTAATAAATAATAATAATTACTATAGAAAATTAATTAATAGTGGAACTAGTGATCCGTAGATTGATTCTTCAGCAGTTTAGAGTTCATGGTTTCTACGAATGATAGAAAAGTAATTAATCTAGAGGTCATTGCATCGCACAGGATTTAAGAAAAATGAAGCCTATGTTTAACGGGAATAAAAATAAAGGCTAATGTATACATATGTTGTGTTAAGCCCTATAACTATCTTATAATTGTATGCATATGTATACATATACGTCCAGAATGTGTGATATAATTGTTAGGTGCATTATATATGCATATGTAGATTGATGGTCTTCTAGTGTCATTTAACTGATGAAATGTGTGTGGATGTGTAGCTGCATGCCTGCGTAATGAATAGATGACATAGATCAGCGTGATGTGAGTCAAAACTGAGAATACTTCCCAAGCCATGAAACAGAAATCTATATGTGTGCGTGCTTAGTCCGTTTTCTAAAATGTTCTATATTGATACTTATGGAAAAGTGCCAAATGTTGGCTTTATATATGCCATAGAGCCTAATCTACTATCCATACAGGAAAATGACCTTATAGTAATTTAAGGCTTGGTTCCATACCTTCTCAAAGACTACACTTACTATATACCTTACTTAACAAAATAATAAAATAGTTTTGATTACAAAGTAACCTTACCATTTTCCGCTTAATACCTCTCAGCTGAGTGATAATTGCATGTGAGTATGTGCAGCCGTAGTCCGAATCTGTAGGCAGCTACTCTCTACTCTACTACTAATTCTCAGCTGAGAATTTTTGTTTGAGGAACCGTAGTCATTTGGTTAAGTTTTTTTTTTTTTAAATAATTTTGTTAGGAAAGGTATGAAAATTTTATTACGGTTCGGAAGATAAGAAAGCAAGCTTAAGATTAACAGAACGTCATTTTTCTGTATGAATAGTAGTTTAGCGCGGAGGAGCTATTCAAATCAAACTTTTGTCACTTTTACATAGGAACACTGCAAATATTTTAGAATATAAGGACTACGTCGGGCCTCGCATGTGGTAGGGAGGGAGTCTGTTTCATGGCTTGTGGAGTAGTATTTGCTAATGTGTGATTTGTAGTGTAAATTTGTCTGTATATGCATTGAAGATGGTGCTGAGTTGCTGTTAAATCGCTCGTTATCTTGGGAATGGTTTGCCTGCCGTTCTTTCGCCCCATGAAATTGACAAGGATCACATAGTCAACAGTGCTTTAAACGTTCGCTATGTCGCACTATATGGTACGAATTTTCGTGTAAATAAGAGAAGGGCGAAGTAAATATAACAAACCTATACTAATAAACAAAATCCATAAGCCCCAACATACAAGTACCAACAAATGCATATTTTACAAAGCTTGTGATATGGAATATCCGCAAAAGAAAAGTGCATAAACTTTCAAAAACATCGGTGTCTACTAAGGCAAATAGTTCCTGATCCCCTTCTAACAACGCATTCTGGTGTGGAAACCAAACACTCCTTAAATTTAGCATGCGTAGAAATTTTGTACTTAAAAAAAAATATCTATATTAATGAAGTGAGTTTATAATTCAAGAACTTGCTTCTATTTCAACTAGAGTCCATCATAATTATTGTAGCTGTCGTTTTTTGAATTCGAGTAAAACTAACCGAACGACATCGGGATAGAAAAGTGTTAAGCTACTAATACAGGTTTTGGTTAAGTCAAGGGAAAAATATAAAAAAACGAAAAAATATTATGGAAAATAAACTAAAAAAGAATAACACAAAATTGGACGGATATCAACCGCTAAGAGGAATTTTCTGCTTAAGCGGTATTTTGGTATCCTGTCGTTAACCAGTTAAGGTGGCAGAATGCCTTCTTGGGACTACCTATTTGAACTACTAGCGTTTATGTGTCAGTTGACTGCCTAAAGAGTTTTAAATCCTTCATATGCCAAATACCTTTATCCTTGTCACTTTCGTCAGCCAACTCATAAGTCCAAGGCAAAACACGCCGCTTTTTTTTTTAAAGAAACGAGTACGCAGGAATCAGATTAAAATAAGTTTTGAAAATTAAAGTCGGAATGAGTTTAATTCCTTATAAGCGATTAAGATATTTCTTGGACACAAGAAAATATATTTTTTTAATTTAATTCGATTTTCGGCTGTAAAACTTCATTTGATTGGTTGAGCTTTGCATGTTTTTTTTTTATGTAGTAAACGTTTTAAATGGTTGCCATACCCTGACATACAGAATCATAAAATGTGCGGCACATGAAATAGCAACTGGATCAGTCCATTATTATAAGTCAGTGGGCCGAGAAATTTAGGGGCCAGTTTCGCGTTGAAAATTTTAGCGGCATCAGAAAAAACATAGTTTCTACGCCATACCAAATCATTTGGGTAGAATTGCTGATCCCTCCCTTTCGACAAGCGCTTTCTAACGTCATTTGTAACTTGCTCCAATACCTAAGCATCCCTACCAAAATTGATAAAATAAGGGATTAGCTTAGTGGTTTCTTGGGTTGATATACGTATAGAACAGGCAATCTTGGCTAACTGTGAATCCAAATCGCGGGGATTATCTGATACAAAGGCTTTCAATATCGTCTTGATGACCTGGTTCGTACGTTCTGCTGGATTTGCTGAACTTGATTGTGGGTGGTATAAGTCAATAACATTTATCCCAACTTCTTACTTCTTTTCTGCCAAATTGAACTCCATTGTCACAGATAATTACTGCGATTGAGATTCACAAATTATTTCATGGCGCACTGACAGCAAATCTTCCTAAAATTTCACATACTATAACATGTGCATGTCACAACATTGATGAAATGCCAATTTGCTCTATTTTCCTCCTTTAGCTAATGTCAGTAAAATTCACTAAAAGTGCATGAACCCAAATTTTTAATATTTAATACATTTCATGCACTTGATATTTTTTGTACAAAATTTCAATTGAAGGTCCCTTGCATAAAGTCATTCTCAAGAGTTAAACAGGATCCAAATTTTACTTGACGAATCCAAAGGGTCAGGTAGTCAACAGGTATATGAAAAAGTCAGTTTGGAGGAGAGCCACCACTGGTACGACACGAGAGCTTAAAAGGATCTAGTAAAAATCAATAATTTTTTATCGTAAATCGGTTTATTGAAAAATTGAGAATAAATTAATTAACTAAAGCAACATAAATTTTTTCGGCGATAACCAACGAGAAAAAAGAAAATTAGAGATTAATTTCTTTCTCCTCGACCTCACTTCGTGAGCGGTTTCTCATTTTAAGAAAGCATGGTCGTAAAAGCTAAGTAATTATGCTCAATCACACTTCATGTAATCACTCTCCGTCTCACTCAAACTAGAATCTTAAAGTTAAGGCACTTAAACATCAAACACAAGTATCGAAAAAATGTAAACCGAAAAACTCAATTTATTCCACTTTAAAACAAGATTTTTGCTCCAATGATTAATAAATTCATGGGAAACAGGATAAACTAATAATTTTACTAATCAAATAGTATATTTATTTATCCTAGATTTTTAAGAAAAACACAACTTTTATGATGTATCGGTCGGATTTTTCAACCGAAAAAGTTTTTCAGCCTATAAAACATAAAAGTTGTGTTTTTCTTCAAAATCTGAAATAAATATAACTATTTTCTCAGTAAAATTCTTAGTTTATCCTATTTCCTTGGATTTTATTAATAATTGGATTAAAAAATCTTGTTTTAAAGTGGAATAAATGGAGTTTTTCGATTTACATTTTTCTATTCTTGTTTTCGATGTTAAAGTGCATTTACGGTCTTACGGCAAGCTTTGGGTATGCTACAATAATTTTTAGTAGGTAAAAAGAAAATTTTTCGTAACTGGGTTTCTTGAATAAATTTTTTTTCCGCAATGTAAGACATATTGTAGCAAGTGTTATTCTATTTTAGAGTCCTTATTAAATGCGTCAACTTTTAAAGTTAGTTGCCAAACTGGCGTAGTACATTTTTTCTTTTCATTATAGTCAGTTAAAGTTGGGTGAAATATTAATTTTCTATTATTGGTTCGGCAAAATGTGACATTTTCTTCCAAGCTGGAACAGTTGGCTTAGAATTTAAAGCAACAGGTTACATAAGCACTATTCGGGATTACAAAAGAAAAATAAAATTGAAAAAAAAGTAAAGATTTGTAGCAACAGGAGTTAAAAAACCATCACAGGGTGTAGATTTTCTCGAAAACAAAAGAAATGTCTATAATTTGAAAAATACATGACTTGGATTTTTTTTTCATATTTTTCTGGTAACTATTATGATTTGGTATATTACCCGATTCCGGTTTAGCGTCGACTTACGGTACACCCTGTATAGTAAAAACGACATTTTCTTATGGCAATCCTATGAAAGAGTTACTTGATTTGTTCCATTTATGATCTTGAATCTATAATTTTTTTAAAAGACCATGTGCAAAATTTCAGCCTGTATGTACACACTTTCTCGAGTTATCATGAGGACATACAGACGGACAAGGCGATAAACGGACAGACTGACATGCAAAAATCGATATAACTTTTAATATTATTCGTGGGTATCCAATCCCTTTTCTCTATCGGCATTATTTCTATGCGTTACAAACGGAATGGCAAACTTAGTATACCCTTTAGATTTCGGAAATTAGAACGTATCAGAGAGTTTTACTAGCATAGCAGCTTTACATTAGCGTGGGCTTGCAATTGCTATTTCGGATAACATTAATAAATGTAAATCCTACCGATTGTTTTGAGAGCATTGAGTAGTAACCTACCATTATATGGAAAGATTGAATATAAGAGCTCGATTCGAACACCAGAAAAGGGCTGAGCATTTTGAACAAATATCCTCGTTTGAGGAAAAATAATTTTAAAGTTCAATACGCCACTGAATTCATCTGATCCTATGGAAAGACTTTTCTTATTCTCTGGTTTGATGAATATTACAAAATTTCTTTCACTTAGAAATCAAATCTTCAGACTTTATAAATTAATAAAATATTTTTGAAACAACATGATTAAATAGATGAGCACTGAGTACTGGTACCTTGTTGTTCAAGTACCAGCACCGTAGTACTGAAGTACAAGTAAATGTCTCGGCACTGATAATGGTAGTGGTATCAGTGGCGGTTCGTGGGATTCAAAAGAAGGGAAGCAATACATTTTGTGTAAATTATAGCTTCGCTTTTCAGACTATTTCATTGCAACTATAAGTAATTATACATGTATCAAAGTCAATGATGTCAATAATACATAATATAATTATTCATATTTATTTTTGCTCTAGAAAGGGAAGGCAGCCATTATCATCGGTTAATAAATCAGCGATGCAATCATATCTTTCATTTAATCCATTCACAGTAAATACTGCCTGCCGCCCCATAATTAAGCAAATATGAAAATTACATTCAATATCCCCTTTCACAACGTAAGAAACGTACGTAAAAAAATCTAATCATGTACTTAATTCATTCTTTACAATTTAATTACCATTATTATTGAACATAGGTATACTCGTCCGCCGAAATCCTCAAATAAAAGCAAGAATCCTACATTCTCTCGCAATTATACAGAAACGAACATAATATTATAGATAGTCATTATCTTATTTTTGCACAATATCAATAAAAAAAGTTAAAAAAAACTTTTAAAATAAAAAACATTCAAACATTTAAGGCCATAAACACCAAAGAGGATAATCCTATTTCCTGTGTAAAGATTATTCCTATCCGAGAATAATACTGCTTGCTTTGGTCGTAAACACCAACTCGTGTAAAACAATGAGTTTTTTGCTTATGTAACATTACTTTCGGATATTTTCGGTATATCGAAATAAAACAGTATTATATTCTAATTTTAATTTTACCCACAGAAATACTCGGATCTTGGTTGGTGTTTGTGCAGTACACCTGAATATGGATTATTCTGGTTGGTGTTTACAGTCCTTAAAGTCAAATGAGATAATATAATTTAAAATATTGTTACTGGATAGATCAAGTTTTGCAATGAAACTTTTCTTGGGTGAAAGAAAAAATTATTTTTTACTTAGTAGGTACATACCTATAATTTATTAAAGAAAGCCATTTATTTAAAAAGTTTTTTTAATATATTTTATTTTCTAATCATTACATTTTGAATACTTGAGTACTTGACTTGAAATCCACTTGAAGGTCAGGTAGGGCGGTTGATTGAATTAATTCCAATTACTTGAATTGAATTTTTCTTGAATTTAATTTTCCAATTTCTTAAGTTAAAATTTACGCATTCAATGAGCGTTTTCATGATATTTTGATTGCATCATGCATACTTCAAGTATACTTCAAGTATTCATGTAAACTTACTGTTAATCTATCTAATATATGCATATTAACTCGCTTCTACATTCTTTTGCGAATATTGTGATGTAATTTGAATTAATGAATTTAATGAATCTTTATGTTGAAGCGTTTAAAAGAAAAGTCAGTCCCCCGCAAGAACTTACACCCCCTTTGTACACAAAATCGAAAATCACACATTTTAAAGATATTCGGGAGAAAAAAGTCGGTCATAAAGTTTTTTACAGAACAAAAGAAAATATTCCATTTAACAAATCTCAGCAAAAGCTTCAATTTGGTATTATCAAAGAACATATATATATTTTTTTGCAAAATTTAAAAATCTGTTAGATGTTCTTTGGTATTACACACGGCCAAAATTGGACAACTCCATGAGCGTAGTTGCCAAACTCCCCCAAAACACCCATAAACGTAAAAAATTAAGCCCACTGACTAATTCTAAAACAAAAAATCCCATGTAAATCCATCCACGTTTACTATTCTAAAACTATTCCTAATATTTCACAATATTCGTCACGAAGGTCGGATAAAAGTTATTTAAAAAACGCTACGAATTCATTAACATCTGGCAGCATTTAAATAAATCGTGAGCAAGACCGACACTCACCCGCACCTGCATATACTTCTGAATTAACAATGAAAATTACTATCAGGGGGTGTAAATCAATTGCCAAACGCTACGCTGCGGCCAGCGTACCATAGCAATGTACGCATGCAAACTCTTGAGTGAATATGAGTCTAAAAACTTAAATGGATTTAACTTTTTACATTGGCTTTGTTGTTGTAAATACGCTGTAAGGATTTCAGCGTCACTGCGATGCCAGTGGCAACGGTGTTTGATTCTAATGCCATTCCATTCATACCACGCGAATATTATGTAGCTTGCTTGACAAGACAAATCGGGGTGGATCTGGTGTTAAGTGGAATGATGGTGGGTGGGTCATACGCTACATTTTGGACAGCGTACCATACATAATGCTAGTAGCGATATATTGACATTGGGCTGGGTGGTATGTTATTAGTTTGTAGGATAAAATTGGGCGTTACTTATAAAATATTTCAGGTTTTATCTAGTGATGCCAGAGGAGTAAATTTGTTTGAATTTTATAAATTTTTTTTAAATCTTCTAAGAATATTTTAAAGCAAAATAGTTTGTAATTATGTTTGGATTTTTTTTATTTTGTCAAGGGAAGCAGTGCTTCCTTTGCTTCCAATGAGGAGCCGCCCTAGAGTGGTATCTGTACATGGAATTTGACAGCTGTGTTTAATAGATACTTGGTGCAAACAAGTTCTTCGTGTTAATGCGTATCCTCATATCCTCTTTAGCTGCAGTAAATGGAAGTTGCCACATGCCAATTATTTTTCAGATCAATTAAATGCTGCATCCAGTGCTTGAAATACTCCTAAGTGTGTTAGATCTATATATTGTAGCAAACTTTCTTCTTCTATATCACACTTTACCATAATCTCATCTTCTGTCATAATCTGGAAGCTGTGATCGTCGATATCACTACAGAGTCACTCATTACTGATAGCCAGGCAGCCATTAAGGCGCTGGATGCTGTACTAGTAAAATCAGAATTGGTGCAGTTATGCAAGACCCTTGAGGAATTGACTACATGGCATAAAGTTACGCTATGCCCTAAAATGTAGGTTTTCTCCTATATTGTAAGGAGTATTCCCCATATTTTAGGGAATAATC
The DNA here is from genome assembly GCA_963930735.1 of Dioctria linearis. Classification (NCBI taxonomy): domain Eukaryota; kingdom Metazoa; phylum Arthropoda; class Insecta; order Diptera; family Asilidae; genus Dioctria; species Dioctria linearis. Next base: position 293,595,077 of record OZ005740.1, on the reverse strand, counting down.
CTACTATTTTTTTCACTGTACCTGGCCACAGGCAGATCCCGGGAAACAAGATGACTGATGAGTTGGCCAGGAAGGGCACTTAAATGGATAGCTCAGCAGTGATTGCTTATGTGAGGATCCCGATAGGAGCTGTTAAAGAGGAGATCATCAGGGGCGCCTATAAAAGACAAGCCGCCGATGGATCAAAGAAAATCTGCTAAATGCCAACAGAATATACCAGGTATCTAGTAGGGGCCATTACGGTTCATTGGGCCATAGGATACCATGGTAGAAGACTGTGTATAGCAACGAACGACTTCTGCAGGAGCTGGAAAGATTCGGAGAAAATCGACTCCGTCCAACACGTACTTTGTGACTGGCCCGCTCTGATGAAAAAAAGAGGTACGCTTTTAGGTGGCTATTTCTGTTCTAGTCTGGAGGAGATGTAAAGAAGAGATTTCAGATGTATCCGGAGTTTCCTAAGAAAAGCAGAATAGATCTAGGGTAATTTGTAAAGGTTAATCCATTAGTACAAGGGGCACCGTTGACCCACTGGTGGTCTAAGTGAAGCAAGCTAGGCACTTCTAGCGGTACCCCCTTTACCTAACCTAACCTAAGTCACTCATTTATATTTTCATTATCACAGTATTGGCATATTTAATGATTATTAAATAATTCTCTTATTTCTTAAAAATTTAACTGTTTTATTTGGAAAATTCTTTGCTCGCGATTTCATATTTTAATCCAAGTTATTTCCAAAATTATATTTTCTACCCAATTAAGAGCAGCGCTATCTACAAGCATGTAACAATATCTGCTGATAAATGGCTTCGTAACAGTTTTTCCATCTAGAGCTGATGATTTGTGATTTGCACACTATAGAAAAAAAGTAAGATCTTAAACTTACCATGTTTACCAGTTTCGTCTTGAATTTTTTTTTTCTTCCATAACAAATGTAAATTAAGTTCATCCGAATCTTTCGATTTTTGTAAGCGCATTCCCTAAACATTTTTAAAGATTTGGGAATATTTAATCTCCCGATAAAGAGTAGTAGCATCATATGACTTCAAGTAGCATTTGCATAAATGATTACTGTAATTCATTTCGTACTAACTTTCCCGGAGCTGAGCTCTTACGACGGGATGCTAATTATTTACATGGCTGTGACTTCCAATTCAACCGGGTTGCATTAACTTTGTAGATAAAACCAAGATGAATTAAATTTTTCTAGAATTTTATTTCTTTTGTTTTTCATGAATGCGATTATACAGCTCGCTTATCTTGTGATATTTTTTTATCTTTAATCCCATGCTTGCCAATTCCCTAATGTAATTTGAATCTTGTCAGCAAGACAGAGCGCCCAGTTTTCTATTAAAATCAAAAGTTTCTCTTCATAATAAAGGCCCGGATATAGGTTGTCCAGATGATACACAGCGTCATCTAAAATATAATTTTGTTGGTTTAGCATTGCTTTGTTGATGTATCCTTCCACCTTCACTGTCAAGATTGCATGAACATAAATTTTAGAATGGATTCTGAGATCTCTTTAATGTCTGACATTGTCGAAGTACAAACTCTATAAATATCCGGCTAATTTACGATTTGGATTGTGATTTTTCAATAACGTTGGCTTTGTCTTTTTGTCCATATTGAAACAGCTTGGAAGTAAATGTAATTGCGCTATAAATAGATAGAAATATTACCCAGGATATACCTACAGGAGACGGATAATTACAATAGGTGGTCCAGATAACCGGTGTCTGGATAATCTATTCATAAATAATCACTTATTTCAACAAAATCAAGGAAATTTATTATAAAACATCTTAAAATTGTTGATGGCAACTGGTAACTGAGATATTGTGCCAATAGCGAAGACATATATGCAAGCAAAACCGTAAAGAAATAATCTTTTTGTTGTGCATTTTGTTCAAGTGAAGCAAGACATACTATAGTCGACACGAGTTTGACCGCTTGAATAAATTTTGCGAGTTATATATAGCTGTGGGGTTGTGGGGTTGTTTGTGGTTGCAGGACCCCAGAGAAGAAAATTTGGTGACACGTTTTCTGCTTTATGTTATTTGCTTTGTAGTATTTGTTTATTTGACCCGCAGACATCCCTTTCTGGTTGTTTTTGTTCTGATTTTTTATTTTAATTAATCTAAATATCTCAAAGCTCTGTTCCGTTTCTAAAACGCTGCGGCTCCCTAAAATCAGAGCAAATTAATTAACTTTGTACTTTATAGTTAAAGTATTATCTGTCGTGGCATCCAAAGTGGAAAAAAAATCTTTAATGCTGTGCTCTGATTTCTATGGAGCACTTCTGCCCTTATACCTCAGGAGACAATAAAAAAAAACACGCACCACTTTGGCAGACAATTATCTCTCCTATGGAGTCACATAAAACTCGACACTAAAATATAACGCTCACCGGAAACCAACCGTGCGAAGTTTTATTATTATTATTGGGATTAAAATAGCTGGATTAGGATCAAGGCAATAGTTTTGGATCGCTATTAGACAAATTCGATTACAATGACGCCATATGCGAGGAAGAATACAAAGTACCTGATTTCTCTCATCAAAACTTGATACATAAAGGCGAAACATACCCTGACAATCCGAAAATGAATATTTCCGATAACCCTGGACCTTCTGGTAGCAAGAAAGTTAAACTTTCATAACTGTTAATTTTTGAAACTGCAAACTTGCATTGATATTAATTACAAAATGAATCAAGAGTTTTCATTTCAGAGCATTTGCATTAAATATTTCATTTATCTTATTTTATTTTCAAAGCTATATAAAAAAAAGTTTTCCAATATTTTTATTGAGTGAGTTGTGGAGCAGGTTGTAAATTTGACGTCACGCGTGAACGTATGTTTAATATATTTCTCTGCGTTTGCAACACTTTTGCACTAGTAGAGGATCTCAAATTTATATTCTCATGGGGTAGGACATATGATGGACTATGTAAAATTTGCAATACTTTGCAATATTTCAACGACAGCAGGAAGTGCAAAATACTAATTGTTGATCATTTTTGCTCATATTTTTGAATAAGTTTCATCAACTTACAAACCACTGACTAAAAAACTTTTTGCCTGAGCACCTGAGAGCACCGTTCGTGAGTTTTAGGGTAGTAAACGTTGATGGATTTACATCGGATTTTTTTTTATTTAGAATGGGTTAATAGGGAGCTTCCCGATGGGATTGGGAGTGATAACTACCACCCTTGGGGTTGGCTAATTTGGGCCGTGTGTGATATGAGTGAAGATTGAGATTCGAGAGCCGAGATTCGAGAGAGTATATAGAATTTATGACTGAAAAGTAGAAAATAAAATCATGGCGCTGTTTTGGGTTGACCTCGTGATCGTTAATATATCTCGAGGGCAAGACGGCAATATTCATAGATGAAATCCTCTGCGCTAAGTGGTATTATCGCCAATCCTTTTTGCAGCGCGAATCTTGATGTAAAGCAGTAACTCGTCTAACATATTATATCATGGAAGTAATGCAGAAGGCAAAATTTGTTGTGACTAGTTTTGTGGAAATATGGAAATAACCCACCTCTTTTGTCAAACAGGAAATTTTATGCACAAAAAAAAACTACAATAATTAGAGAACTGTCAGAATCATCCACTTGTAGTAATATAAGTTGCGAAAACCTACATTCGGAAATTGTTGAATTAAAATTAAGATTTCAATATTGGTAATAGAGAATTAGTATTTAGAATTAGAATTAAGTAAGAGTTACAATTAGTCAGAATAGTTGAATTGCGAATATTGTTAATAGCTTATTGGAATATAGCAATAAGTAAAGTAGTTATCTCTGTAAGTGTAGTCGCTGAGCCACTAGAGCAGGAAAAGGATTATTCTTATAATTTTCTTTTGCTGCTAATCTGCCTAAATTGTTCGCCAGTCTTCTAGCGATTCGTCATGATATTACCACTTGTTAGCTCGATAGACCTCTCGAGGCCTAACAAGAAATATGCAGGAAATTAATACAAATAAAAGTGAGAAAAAAAATAATAATAATTAAAACAATAATAGACAAAATAATAAAACGAAATATCTTAATATGAGAAACACAATATTTAAAGTATTATTGATTCCACCTTCAGTTCCAGAATTAAGTCAGATTTTTTCAAATAACACGAGCGATACATCGGACGTTGATGGCAGTTCGCAGCACAGTTATTGATTGTAAGAAGTGCTCAAATTATATCGATTAAAAATAAAATATTGGAAAGGAATATATTATAAATATTCATTGTCATTGTAATAATAATTAATTACTGTATTCCAATCCTCTTCTTCCCAAATCTTCAAATGTCACCTGTCATTACATTTTCTATTTCATTTATTCGCATTCATAATTTCTAAAACTCCCGAGTACAGACTTTTACCCGAATTGAATACGTTTTTGAAGAAATTTTCCGCCATTTTGGATTCCCCATTTTGTTTTTCTATATTTTGACTTCGCATTCGTAATCAGTGATCCCAAAAACCCCCGAGTACAGACTTTCACCCGAATTGAATACGTTTTTGACTTTTGGCCAGCTTTCGGGGTTTGAAACCACTGAGCGGCAGTAAAAAAAAGTTTTTTCAACGGCCTAAGCTACAATGCCTGAAAAGGGTGCTCATGCCTCACTCTTGTTACGGCTCTGCTTCACGACTAAAACTCTTGATCTCTCAGATACCGTTTGCACAGAGTAACCCTATTTTAATTTTTATTTAAAGGGTGCCGATCGCTCTTATAAATATTTTGGGCATACAGATTTCCTGTATTTATATAAATTTCTTGCTTCCTCTTCTTATTTAATAATATTGCAAAATTCTAGAAAAAAAGCCAATTTTATTTAATATTTATGATTAGTGGCTCGGTATTTATAGCATGGAATCTAGCTTCCTTCTTTGAAATATAGCATTATTCGTTTATAAGAAGACGTGTCTTCGATTTGCAAACATTTTAGCTTTGTTTTGATTGGTTCAGTGGGAAGGTTCGATTTGGGCGGCACGTATATTACTTGCTATTTAAAAACGCTTTCTGGTTCTGCTTGTGCTTGGTTTAGTAAGAAATCAGGGTAATAATTTGAGTTTTTTGCCTTTCAAAAAAAAGTCATTTCTCTAAACCACAAAGGGGCTGGTTTGCTGTCATTTGTCCGGGCCAGTTTCAATACCCAGTCCGGCCGTGCGCGTGGCGCACAGGATATGTACTTGATTCGAGTATACTTCTGGAGGTCTCCTGACCTAGCTGTTACCCCTCAGAAGTTGTAGCAAGTCAATATCGTGTTAAATGGAGAAACTTTGGAAATCGATTCATTAAGTCTAAAGCCTTATATATACAATGAGCGCCGCGCATTGTTATTGTAACGCCACTTGGTGGCGTTTAAGATATAACAAGAGATACGCGTTTTTTACACTTGTCAGTTCGCACCAGTATGGCCACTCTAAATATTAATAGCGTGTTGCCAAAGTCTTTTAAACGTAGCCCGAAAGTGGTGCAAGTAGAAAACTTAAAATCTTGCAAAATATAACCCTATAGAGTAATTAACTAAAGCTTTGTCATAAGAAACTTTTTTGTCATTATGTATGTATCAGTGGCGGTTCGTGGGATTCAGAAGAAGGGAAGCAATACATTTTATGTAAATTATAGCTCCGCTTTTCAGACTATTTCATTGCTACTATATGTAATTATACATGTATCAAAGTCAATGATGTCAATAATACACAATATAAATATTCATATTTATTCTTGCTCTTGAAAGAGAAGGAAGCCATTAACATCGTTAAATAAATCAGCGATGCAATCATATCTTTCATTTAATCCATTCACAGCAAATACTGCCTGCCCCATAATTAAGCAAATACAAAAATTTCACTCAATATCGCCTTTCACAACGTATGCAAAAAATCTAATCATCTAATTCATTCTTTTCAATTCAATTACCATTATTATTATACCTACGTATACTCGTTCGCCGGAATACTCAAATAAAAGCAAGAATTCTACATTCTCTCGCAATTAAATATCTTATTTTTGCACAATATGAATAAAATATGTTTAAAAAAAATTTATAATAAAAAACATTCAAACACTTAAAGTCAAATCAGATAATACAATTCTAAAATATTGTTATTGTGTAGGTTCAGTTTTGCAATGAAACTCTTCTTGGGTGAAAGAAAAAAATATTTTTTACTTAGCCTATAATTTATTTATGAAAGTTTTTAATATATTTTATTTTCTAATCATTACATTTTTGCTAAAAACTCATAAAACAGGACATACAGTACGTTTACATAAATACTTGGCTTGAAATCCACTTGAAGCTCAGGTAGGGCGGTTGATTGAATTAATTACAATTACTTGAGTTGAATTTTTCTTGAATTTAATTTTCCAATTACTTAATTTGAAATTTACGGATTGAATGAGCGTTTTCATGATATTTTGATTACTTCAAGCATACTTCAAGTATGCTTCAAGTATTCATGTAAACGTACTGATAGTCTATCTAATATATGCATATAAACTCGCATCTACGTTCTTTTGCGAATGTTGTGATGTAATATTTTACCTCTGCGGTAAGTATGGTTTAGAAGATTATCGCACTTTAATGTAAGTACTTCCATGTAAAAACGTTTTACACGAAAAAACTGGAAAATTTATTTCACATCAAAACCCATCGGTTAAACATATAAAATCTAAATGTTCACATGAGATATGTAAAACATTATGCGGAAGCGTTTAAAAGAAAAATCAGCCCCCGCAAGAACGTAAACCCTCCTTTGTACATAAATTCGAAAATCACGCATTTTAAAGATATTCGGGTGAAAAAAGTCGGTTATAAAATTTCTTACAGAGTAAAGGAAAGTATGCCATTTAATAAATCTCAGCAAATGCTCCAATTTGGTATTACACACGGCCAAAATTGGACAACGCCATGAGTGTAGCTACCATCCACCCCCCAAAACTCCCAAAAACGTAAACAATTAAGTCCACTGACTAATTCTAAAACAAAAAATCCCATGTAAATCCATCCACGTTTACTATTCTAAAACTATTCCTAATATTTCACAATATTCGTCACGAAGGTCGGATAAAATTTATTTAAAAAACGCTACGAATTTTTAACATCTGGCAGCATTTAAATAAATCGTGAGCAAGACTGACACTCACCCGCACCTGCATATACTTCTGAATTAACAATGAAAATTACTATGAGGGGGTGTAAATCAATTGCCAAACGATACGCTGCGGCCAGCGTACCATAGCAATGTACGCATGCAAACTCTTGAGTGAATATGAGTCTACAAACTTAAATGGATTTAACTTTTTACATTGGCTTTGTTGTTGTAAATACGCTGTAAGGATTTCAGCGTCACTGCGATGCCAGTGGCAACGGTGTTTGATTCTAATGCCATTCCATTCATACCACGCGAATATTATGTAGCTTGCTTGACAAGACAAATCGGGGTGGATCTGGTGTTGGGTGGGATGATGGTGGGTGGGTCATACGCTACATTTTGGACAGCGTACCATACAGTATGTTAGTAGCGATATAATGACATTGGCCTGGGTGGTATGTTATTAGTTTGTAGGATAAAATTGGGCATTACTTATAAAATATTTCAGGTTTTATCTAGTGATGCCAGTGGAGTAAATTTGTTTGAATTTTATACATTTTTTTAAATATTCTAAGAATATTTTAAAGCAAAATGTTGTGTTTGGATTTTGTTATTTTGTCAAGGGAAGCAGTGCTTCCTTTGCTTCCAATGAGGAACCGCCCCTGGTATGTATGTACATATATGTATAAAATGGGGTCAATATATGTACTGTTTATTCTGTTTTATTATTATTATTTTTATTATACTGTTTATTCCTTTGATATACGTACTGATTGTAGTAGAATAAAATTATTAACATCGTAACTTAGTCGGCTCTTTTGTTTTCATTTTATACAAAAGAGAAAAAAGTCTTTCAGAGCTTCAATGGGGCAGTGCTAATAAATTTAAAGCCAAAGTCGACATTGTGTTAAACATATAATTCCGCCAATTTTTTTTTTAACATACAAATGGGCTCTGAAATTTAAGGAGCTTTCAAATCGCTATGCATTCAGAAAACATAAATAATTAAACTACAGAGCAAATAAAAATAATTGGAAATATTTTGGCCACGTATTTAAAAATTTTCTATCGTAGCCAAAAAGGGGGTTTCCCAGTAGTGAAGCGTTTCCCAAAGTAGCCATTTTCTGTGATGGCAGCCAAAGTAACAACACTGCACTGGTTCGCACTATCTAAGGTGCGTTGATTATTTATGTGAAATTGTGAAAAGTATTTAATATTGAATAAAAAGAAATTAAATATTATTAAAGCAAGTACTAAAGGTTTGTCAAAAAACTATTAACAAGAAAGTGAAATTTTTTATTTCAAACTTGTCAATATCACGCTTTATATGAAAATATTTGATTTTAAATTTATTTGTGGCGCGTAAAAAAGCATGGCGCTCATTATAATTACGGCTTACAAGGCCTATTTACAAGAAGGTGGTTTTTTTCTGTGCTCTTTTAAATTCAGTTTCAATGCGTGGTATCCTTATCATATTCCAAAATATCTGTAATATCTGTAATAGATTGTATGAGCCATTTCTTATATACAGGGACATGTAAATTTTTTTAAAACAATACACGCTTTAAGAAATCCCCACAGAAATGAAACCATTATAAGCAATGAAGATAAATATGTGACTCTTAAAAACATTCTTATATCATTTTTACAATAAAAACTCTCCTGCAGGACTCTTATATTTCCATTTTTCTACCAATAAATATCGGCAAAATGTAACTCGAAGTACATTATAAATCCATAAAATGTGGACAATCTACGTTTGCCATAAAATCAAATCAGGAATGTGTTTATCTTTGAATTATGTCTACGCATTATTACATTACGAGATTTCCGTATATACATGTTTCAGCCCAACAGTAAATCTTACTATGTGAATATCATTGCTGTTCCTGTCTGGCAGTCAGGATGTATACTTGTCCAGAGATTTCTCGCAATTCTGGGCACGTATTTGCCAGATATGAAATTGATGAAGATGATGAAGAAAAGTTTTATGGTCTCTAAAAGTAAGCGCCTCCACCTATATAGATATATACCCTTTCTCTTATATATACGTAAGTAGGTACATATTTACAGATGCCACCGTATGCTATGAGCCATCTGCAGAGGATTGAGGTTTGGTGCTCTTATATTACTAACAAAGTAGACATAACAAGGACTTCTAGAAAACATATTCCATGAAGCATTGGTGTCGTGAATAATGAGAGGGGATCCCTGTAACGTGAGCAAAATAGAAATGAATGATGGTGAGAAGCATAAATATTTTCTGGGAATAATAATTTTATCATCGCCAAGTTTGTCTCTATTTCATGTGTAATTATTCCGCTTGATATGAATGAGGTTTGATGAAATTCAATTTCCGGTGAGTATCGCTCCATCACCTCTTCTGTATCCGAAAAAGTTGTAATTAATTTGATTGAGGACTGAGAGCAAAGTATCATATATATGAAGATTTAATAGATCAAGTGTGGGACCGAGAAGAAAATTTATTCATACAAGTATGTGAATTTCTGGAAATAATATAGTAAATAATGTCAACCCGATAAGAAGTTTATGTGACTATTATTATGTGACCCGAGGTTGCGCCCCGCGTAGTGTCCCGGACAGAGACATGGTCGACGTGCTCATTCGGCTTATGAATTAAGACTATCCTTTCTAGAGCTCAATGAATAATAATTTCTATACGTTCACTACCACAACAATGGGCCCAAAGGCAATCTTTGTCAGGGTATTTCTTAGATTTGGATTGGGGGTTTAATACAACGGCTTTCAGCTCGGCCATCCGACATTGTTGTTGTCCTCAACGACTGCCCAACTGATATTCTCAGCTTTCAATACCAGCACTCCTGGCATTTACTGGTACTCCCAGTTTTAACTTCGCAGATAGCAACACGCACACCACTGATACTCTCAGTGTCCAAGACCAGTACTTCTGATCCTCGCTAGTACTCCCAGCATTTTCACATACCACTGATACTCTCAGTGTCCAAGACCAGTACTCCTGATCTTCGCTGGTACTCCCAGCATTTTCACATATCACTGATACTCTCAGTTTCAACCATAATTTATACATACCTTACCTGGACTCCTGATAACACTGTTAGGACTCCTAATAGTAATCCCAACAATTACCTTTACTAACTCCAGCTCAAACACTTTTGTGAGATTTATATGTCTCCTTACCTGAAAGCAAACAAATTATAGAATTTTCCTAAATTTTTCACATGCAGCTTCCAGCATCCTTATTTGGAACTATCACTGACTCTAGGAGCAATCGCAAACTAAATCAAATAAAATTAAAAAGTAACAAATCATCGATTGATGATATAAATCAATAAAATACACATTATCTTCAACCAATAAAGTATTTTTTTCAACTTTTTTCAACACATTCCATCATTTCTTCATCGTCATTTGAATCCTCTGTAATTTCTCCAACCTTGAAGTCATCCAGACAGCACCAGGGCCGCATCTGATCCGCCGCATACACGGATTCAAATGATTTACTACTAACTCTTAAGTTGGGGGGGGGGGTCCTTTATCAAGTATCGATCATTTTCCAGTACTTTGTCAACAATATATAGTCCTCGATAGCGACACAAATGTTTCCGCGGCTGACCAGTGGCAGGCTGCTGGCATTTGACCAAAATTAGATCACCGTTATTGTACTGTGTTGGAAGCACTCTGCCCTTGTTGAATTTCTCTGCTAGTTTAGCTGTTTTCTGATTTACAAGATCTGCTGTCAGTTGCCTAAGCTCCGACAGAGGAATGTCATCCTCTTCATCGTCTGTTGCATCGGTATGTATAACTGATAATAGCTTACTCTGCAAAATACTTTTTGGGTCATATCCTAATAATAGTTTGAATGCATTTTGTCCCGTTATTTTGTAGTTCAGAGCGTTTAGTCCCCACTGGATCGCTGAAATATTCACATCCCAGGCACGGCCATCCTCTCTCGTAGTCATGCACGATATGGAAGTTTTAACAGTGCGGGAGTATCTCTCAACCTGCCCATTTGCTCGCGGTGTCCTCGCTGCTGTCTTGATGTGTTTGATGTTGTGATCAGTACAAAATTGTTTAAATAGTCCTGATGTAGAAGACGATCCACGATCTATAACAATCATTTCTGGTGTTCCGAAATATTGTGATAGTTCATCTAATATACGAATAACATATAGCGTTCGGCTGTTTCTAGTAGGTTTTAGAACGACAAATTTTGAAAATGCATCCACGATGCCTATAAGATGAGTATTTCCTTTTGAACTACAGGGATAAGGTCCCAAATCATCTACGTGTACAGTGTAGAAGGGTATAGGTTTGACTTCTGGCACATTTAGCTGGTATCGACTTTCGTCCTTATGTCTTTGATTATATAGACACTCTACACAACTGTTGATATATTTTCTCACGATGCTACTCATTTTTGGAAACCAATATATCTTCCTAATTTCCTCAATTGTCCTATATCATCATGCGCGCCTTGGATAACTCTCCACCTTAAGCCATGGGGCACGGCAAATCTTAAGCCATTCGAAGTCTTTTTAAATAATCGCCCGCTCTTAACTTGATACTCTCCTTCGAAATTTTCCTTTTGATAATGCTTCGACTCAGTATTGTCTAAGACATCGAATATCTCCTTCAATGTTTCATCTATCTGCTATTCAATCAGGATCAGATGTTGTGACTACCACTGCTTTATGTCCTATTTCGTTCACGTTGTTGTCTTTTATTTGCGTAGCTCGACTTAAGGCGTCCACGTTACTCATTTCTTTTCCAGCACGAATGTGGAATGAGATCCTTTTTGGCGTGCGTCATCTTCAAAGCGTTGCAATCAGTTACGACGATAAACCTTTTACGCAGAAGATAACATTTGTATCTGCACAAAGACTCAACTACGGCCAAAGCTTCTAATTCATTGCTAGCGTATTTTCGCTCCGGTAAACTTGTTGTTCGGCTAAAATAACTTACAGCTTGTTTCGGACCATCATCTTGGTTTTGCAATAAGATTCCTGCTAATCCCATAGAGCCTGCATCTGTATGCAATTCGTGTTGAGCATTAGGAATATATACTGCTAATACTGGTTCGCATGTAAGATTCTTCTTTAATTCTTTGAAAGAATCCTCCTGTTCTTGTCCCCAAACAAAATTCATATCTTTTTTAAGAAGTTGATTTAAAGGTGCTGCTTTGTGCGTCTAATTTTGAATAAATTTGCGGAAATATTCAGTTAACCCAAGAAATTGTCGAACTTCCTTTATGGTAGTTGGTGTCACGTATTCTTGAATGGATTTAACTTTATTTTTTCCTGGTTTAACTACAGCGTTGCCAACCTCATGTCCCAAATATATTATAGTTTTACCGAAGAAAACGCATTTGGCTACGTTCGGCGTAATGCTACCTTCTCTTAAGACACGTAACAAATTTTCAAGTATCTCCGTTGCATCTTGAATCGATTCCCCAATAATCATGATATCATCCAAATAGACTCGAATCTTTTTCGTATTCACTCGCTTACGCACTTGTCCCATTAACCTCATAAAACAAGTTGGGGCATTCGTTAAGCCAAAAGGCATTTTGCGAAATTGATAATGGCCTTCTGGAGTTACGAATGCTGTGTAATGCTTGGATCCCTCTTCGATTGGTACCTGGTAGTAACCACTCATCAAATCCAGACACATAAAAATTTTTCCACCAGCAGTCTGATTAAGCTCTTCTTCTATATTCGGTGTAGGGAAGTACTCATGCCGTGTAATTTCATTTAGTCGACGATAGTCGATACACATTCGATACTTTTCTGTTTTCTTCTGAACGAGTACAGTCGGACTAGCGTACTCGGAAGTATAACCTTCAATTATTCTATTCTCTTTCAGTTCCTTTATACTTTCACGAAGCTCATCTTCTTGATGATAGGGTACCCTATACGGATGATATCGTATAACTTTTTCTTCACGCAAACTTATCGACATTTTCGCCCACGATGTCTCACCCAATTCACTTGTTTTCTTAGCGAAGTAATCGCTGTAGCTATTTATAAGTTGTATGAAATTATTTTCTTCTTCTTCACTGAGTCTTATTCCAATCGTCATATCGGTTGCTAATAATGATTGTCTTGTGATTTTCATTTGAGTTGCATTGGCTCTTGTGGTTGGTAAAACTTCACTTTTAATGCTCATTCCCACTGCATCATTCTCTATTTTTAAGTTATTCCACGTTTTAACTATTTTTACGCCTCGTTGATTCAAAACGCTTTGTCCTATTATGACTGGCACTTCCGGAGTGCTGTCGTCCACAATTATAAGTTCGGTAAAACTCTGAACTTCGCCTACTTTAAGAAGCTTATTTATTTTGCCGATTGCTTGACATTGTCCACCTGCAAATCCTCGTAAAATATCGTTGCAACTTTCAAATTGAGCAGAACAATTTCTTTTGATTATCGTACGAAAATCGCTTCCTAAATCGATGAATGCTTGAATTTGCTGTCCATCAATGTCTATATCTTGATACAGCTCATTTTTCTTTGTCGTTATTGTTTGAACTTGTCTGCCTTTGTTCGCTGCTCTTTCATACTGGTGATTTTGCGAGAACGATAGACGCGATCCAGCCCGGTGACCTTGTTTTCCACAACGATAGCTTGAACCTAAGAAAGCTGACCCAGCTTGATCTGTTTTCGTCTGCTAATCTGGCATAGATCTACATTGTGATCTTAAATGGCCCATTTTACCACATTGGAAACATCTCCCTGCTTGGTTATTCGTATAACCCATTTTATTTTGAGACGGTGCTTCGCGTTTACGCTCCTTATACCGATTTTGCTCAACATCCTATTGAGTTCTTGCTTTGATATACCTTCGTAACACTTAATTTGATTGAGAATCTCGTTCGGAGTCCTATATATCGCTCCCATAAGCATATTACTCAGCGATTTCTCATTTAGACCTGATATGAGATAGTTCATTGTCGTTAGTTCATTTAATTTAGCTTGCCTTGCTAACGCCAAGACTTCATAAAAGTAATTCTCAATTGGTTCGTTAGCCCGTCGTTTTCTGCGTAGTAGTCGCATGTGAATGGACGATTCATCGATTCCGCACGGGAGGCTTGTTCGAAGTTCCATTTTGAATCCTTCCCAAGTTTGAATTTTGTCCTGTTTGGCTTGATGCCAATATTTGCTCGAACCTTTCAGCCTAAGGGATGCCTACAGAAGCGTGCGCAAGTCTGTCCACTGGTAAACAGCTTTCATGGATTAAATGAGATCAATCCATTGATCAGCATTCAAGTTATTTCCGTTTCCCGGATCAAATGCTGGTATAAGCCCGCATAACTCGTCCATTCCTACACTACATCCATTGTTTTCGAACCCTATTTCCTTGCCTGTCTCACTGCCAACTGAAGGTGACTTGCCTTGTATTGCTATTATGCAATCATTAGTCGTCGTCTCCTCGCAGTCCATCCAGTCGAGAGATTTAACATATTTTCCTAACATTTTCACTATTCAAACTTTATCACTTAATTCTGTTCACTGTCCTTTTACCACTGTTAACACTTATATTTGCTAGCACCTGATTTCACTCGGTATTAACACTAATTTTAAGTCAAAAATTTATATTAAACACTGATTGGTATCGAATTATCACCGAAGGAAAAACTAGATTGATGCCGCCCGATTTCTCGCCAAAAGCTGAAGAATTTGTTTTTTTCAGCCTACCTAGATACTTTGTAAATACCTCTTTCCCAAAACGCACATTCTCCCTTCTTTTAATACTTAACCAACCAAACTTAAAACATAGCCGCAAAAATAAACAAAATTTCAATTTATTTCTTCTGGTAAAGAATAACCATCCGTCGACCAATCAATCGCCGTGAGTATCAACCGTAATTTTTGGAATCATAAACCTTTCTTACTTTTACATACCTGCTTAGCAATCATCACCAAGATACAAGATGTGCACCTCGGTTACATGCCCAGATGTGTTAAATGTTAAAATTATTTCAAGTAAAGAAAACGATCTGAAATTCGCTCCCGGTACACCATTGGCAGAATTACCTAGAAATTCCTTTAACTATCTACCACTAACAGCGCCGAATAGGCGGCTGTATTGTTAATTCCTGGATATTTTTATTGCGGTTATACTTATCTGGTACATTGTATCCGTCGCAGTCCTCATAAAATAGAAAGGTTTCTTGTCGCCAATTGCACTAACGAAAAATATCAGATTTTTTTTTTATTTTCGGTTCAATTCCACTTCTGAAAAATGTTAACCCGACAAGACTTTATGTTTATTATGCGAACCGAGGGTGCGCCCCGCGTAGTGTCCCGGACGGAGACATTGTCGACGTGCCCATTCGGCTTATGAATTAAGACTATCCTTTCTAGAGCTTCTGTATACGTTCACTACCACAACAACGGGCCCAAAGGCAATCTTTGTCAGGATATTTCAATTCAATTCAATTTTATTTATTTTTATACTATGCAATTAGGACAAAGTCCCTTTAAGTTTGCACATTCCAACAGTATCAAATAAACTTATAACAATATATAGAGTGTATAGAATGCAACAAAGTAAAGAACTAATGAAGTAAAACACTTAATAATGTACTTAAGGTACCTAATATTAATGTACAACACAAATTAAGTAAAGAAAGCCAAAGAAAAAGCTACTTAAGAGAGTAAAGTATAGTTAAATGCTGAAACAATTAAATTGTGGGATTGAGGAAACTGACAACTGCTCGCTTGAAACGACCGAGCGATGTGATACTTTTTATATGATTAGGTAGAGAATTCCAAGCTTGAGCTCCGTGAACTAGCAGTGACGTTTTCCTTTGGGAAATAATGTGACCTGGTATATTGAGGTTATTGGTACGAGTTGGTGAACTAAATTCAATTGTCAGATAGAGGTACTCAGGAGCTTTATAACGAATGAATTTAAACATAAAGATAAATGTTCTAAGCTTATAATAGATAAAAAGAGGACACCCAACTAAGCAACTCAAGTAGGGGGAGACATGATCGTATCTACGCAACGAATAGACGAAACGTACGCATGAATGCCACATTTAGTTTGCGCTTGGACTGTGAGTTTGCTTGGCAATATATAATATCGGAAAAAAAGAATAAGGGTAATACAAGTGTTTTGACGAGCCGCAGTCGAGTTTCAAGTAGAACAAGCTTAGCTGATAACCATAATCTGCGCAGAACACCATATATCCTACCCACAACATTACTGATATGATCATCCCAGGTAAGTGTTTTATTAAAAGTCAGACCTAAGCTTCTAACTTTGCTACAGTAAGGTATCACTACGGAATCAAGAAGCATGGGAGGAAAATAGGACGTATTAAGCTCATGCCTGTATATTATAATACCGTTCGACTTCCGGGGATTTAAGAGAATCAAATTACTTACTGCCCAATCACTGATATTGCAAAGGTCTTCGTTAATTTTGCTTGCAGCATCTTCAATTAAACCAAGGGGAGATCCGAGATATACCTGGACGTCATCGGCATAAAGGTGGACCTGAGAGTGAGTTACTACAGAGGGCAAATCGTTTATGAAGCAACTGAAAAGAAGTGGGCCTAGGATAGAGCCCTGAGGAACCCCTAATAATATCAAGAGAGAGTCTGATAATGTATTATTTACAAACACTCTTTGCGTTCGTCCGTATAGATAACTATAAATGAGTTTAGCCGCAGAGCGAGAAAAATCAAACTTTCGAATCAGTTTCGTTATTAATATGCCAAAGTCAACTGAGTCGAAGGCTTTTGAGAAATCAAGTGAAGTAAGAAAATTAACCAGATTATTATATATATTCTTACTAAGATCGTCGACAATTTTAACCAGAGCTGTGGTGCAGCTATGTCCTGTCCTGAATCCAGATTGAAATGTGGAAAGCAGGTTGTTGGAAGTGAGATAATCATTAATTTGCAAACACATTATGCGTTCCAGACTTTTCGATAATGGAGAGAGTATATGAATTCCTCTGTAGTCATTAACCGAGGAAGGTCGAGAAGGAATAACCTTTACGATCTTCCAGCTCTTGGGAAACACAGACTGGTTTAGACGCTTATTGTAAATGGCAGTAAGAGTCTCAATCACAAATGGCAATATGAGCTTGATAAACCTCAGCGTAATTTCAACCATGCTGATAGCGTTGAACGAGATTGAAGACACTGCCAAAACTAATTCATCCCAAGTTACAGGATGGAATGAAAAACCAGAATCAACTGATGCCTCCTGCAAATAAGTATCAGCATGTAAATTTGAGGAACGAGAGTTATGACCAACGCCACTTATAAGGTGGGAATTCATGTCATTAGGATCAACACAACAGTTCTCACGGGCTACACCAGGGATTTCCACCAGTATTTCTTAGATTTGGATTGGGGGTTTAATCCAATGACTTTCAATAATAATAGTAATAGTGCGGCTCATTCGGGATAAGATATCGTAATTACATTTTGTCATATATGTACATGCTTTCATATTACGCAGTGAGAGTTTGGTTTCTTTCCTATTTTCTCTTCTCTGAAATTGGATAAAGTGTTCTAGGTGAAACTGTGAAAAACAGTGTTGATCCTGGCAAAACTGATGATCAAATAATTCCCAACTTAAATACAGCCCCAAGTCTGATCAACCTGGGAAGTATCTTAGAAGAACTAAGATTTTTCCAGTGGGAGAATGACTTTCTCAAAAGGGAGTGTCAATTGAGTTCTCAACATCAAACATAAATTAAAATTAGTGCAAATGCTAACGGAAATATAAGAGTTTGTATTTTTTGTCAGCAAATCGGTGCCCTACTTCAATCCAGCTATATACCAACAATGAAAGAGAGAAGAGTAAGTAAATTAAAGCGATGAACGGTCTAAAAGTAGAATTGATCATGCTTCACTCTTCACTAAGACTCTAACCTGCAGCCAGGATCTGGTTTAATAGTTAAACGGTAACCATAATTTTTTGGTAACAACTCAAACAGAAATCATACAAGATTTTCCCAGCACTAAGGATACTTCGTTAACTTTTTTGCAATTTATCTGCAAAAACAGGAAAGAAGGTGAGTGGATTGAGAACTATTTTTATCAATCTTATAAAGCAGACTTCGAGTTGTCAGTCAGAATTTACCCGATTTACTATAACAAATAATAAAATATGAAGAAAACGTAATTTCCTTAATGTTTAGAGAAGATCAGAGAAATCTTGAAGATACAGGGAAAATTTATTACCAAATTCACCAAAAAGATATCAGCATCAGAAACTACCGATCTAATGTTAGCCTCAATCTAAAAGTTGTCAAACGAAGTCATATAGGTGTGATAGTATCTACGAACAAAATTTGAAAATTTTGGGAGATTTCTTATATAAATTAAGAAAGTCGCAGATCTTTAATTTTTCAGAATTTACCCTGCATTTTTCTAAAAAAAAAAAAACAAAAAAAAACTAAAGTTTTTGGGTGACGAAATTTTCAAATATGGTTTCCAGCCTGGATCGTACAAGATAGCTGCCGGCCGGCTGTAGCGAACTTCAAACGTTACTAATGAAGTCCGTCAAATTTTAGCTTTCGCTTAGTTTTTGCGGAAATTTGTGAATAAGTTTTCAATACTAGCACTACCACTCAATAGATGTCTATGAAAAGACGCGAAATTTGAATAATTCAAAGGAACGAAAACTCCCCTCAGAATTCTTCGAAAAATACTAGGGGAAAACTACTGGTTATATATGAAGCAGAAGCAGTGCACGAACTACACACGGACATGACTAACTGTCATGGAATCGCCGGAATCCTGATGTAGAGGTTTGTGTCATTAGCGTGCTTTAGTCGAGCCTCGACTCCAGGTGCAGGAAAATAACCAGTATTGACATTTGCAGTAGAAGAAAGTCTAGAGCGGTTAAAATTTTAGTACTAAGCAAACACCGAATACGAGTCTCTAAATGTGACACAAGAAAAGAAGGATCTAAGCCGAATAAACTTTTACTCGAAGAAACACGAATTATCTAGGTACTATAAAATGTTTTCATTATTAATCTTCCCTCATAATACTGGGTCAGTATGATCCTCTTTATTATACTTAATGGTTCCAAATAATCTGAAAATCATAACATCATAACATTCATCACATATAGAAAATGTACTGGCCCCAAAAAACGACCCTAATTCACTCTCCCCGCACTGATTATAAAATCTGCTTGAATATTATAAGTTGCATCATGAGAGCGAGTGCAACGCTGAAATATTTTTGTATTTTTATTTATTCATTTATTTTGTGATTTTTACTAAAGGTTTGTAGATTTGCCACAATGAACATGCTTGGCTCTAGTAGCTGAAGAAGCTGAGAAAAAGGACGAAAAGGCGGGGGTTTTAATCGTATATTTGTATTGTAGGTATGCATAGATGTAAAAAGGCGCCTGCACTCCAAGTCGAGCAAATTGAAGTGAGTGTGTATTTCTAAACTAGATTATTTTTGCTGCAAGATAGAATGACGACAATTGTTCAAAATGATTTTCATCTTGATGTAAATTACATTCAAAATCTGGTTCAATGTGATATCAATTATTTTGAACAAATTATGAACATCTAATCGTCATCGCTACTACTCAAAATGCTTTTCTTTAATATTTAGCAAATCAACAGAAAGAAAAACAATTCTTTTTCTTTTTGTGGCTACTTAACCCCTAATTAGCACACTTTGCTATATTTGGGTTTTGACAACATTGTGTTTGCCAAATTAAAAGCTTTTTAGTTGGAATAGAGTTCTGTCATAACCACTTGACAAGACGCACTCCTTTCAGCTAAATAAAAGCCACTTCGTAAATTAATAATATAAAGGATATTTTTAAATAACATTTTATATGGCTCATTTTGTTATTTCATTTAGCTCATTAAGTTATTTCTTTACATCCATTGTATGTTGATTTAGTTATTACTGTTTAGGCCTATACAGGTCTAAGCGAAATTAGGGTAGGTGCCGGGTCAATAATTGACCAAACTGAGTGTTCTGATTTAGTCAAACTTTTATTTATTAAATATAAGTAAACAAAATGATACTTCAAAATATAATAATTCAATTTAAATAATAATATTGAAATTAAAAAATAATAATTCAACCAAAAAGACTGAACTAAAAAAAAAACAAAATAAGAAATTATGATCCAAATGAAATAATAAAAAAAATAATAAAATTAATTAATAATGACTTTTTCAGCGTCAATGCTGCTGATCCGTCTTTTGTGGTGTTGTGGTGATAAATTATTGAATTTGCAAAAATTGATATAGTAGGTTCGAACCACCCAAAGATTTCCTCAACTCAGTCAGATTCAAATCCTCTGATCCGTTTCGGAAGACTACTAAAAACGCAATGATTTTTAGCTCGAGCCCCCGCTTTATTTATATCTACTCTGGAAATGTACAGAGTAAATGGGGGCTCAGAAAAAAATTGCATGGCGTTGCATGTACTATGCTTCAGCTGTGCATATTACAGCTGAGAAGGAATGAGAACTCTATACATCTGACTATACTGACGTACGTCAGATGTCAGTGGTAGTGATGTAGATGCTGTGCTGTTATCGTGGTTAATTGGGTGACTTCTTCTATTTGCCTTTTTTGTATTAGTATTTGAATACTAATTTGTTTATTTATTTTTCTTTTTCAGAATATAAATAATTTGGAGGAGTGCTGTGGCGATGTGCAGTTGGATTCCAGTAGTTTCAGATAAGATTTATTTTTATGGTAAAATTCTTGTAATTTGTTTTGTTTACACTTTTTGAAATTGAATTTTTTGTTTATTTGTAGGTTCTTGTTGTAGTTTGGAACTACATCAAGGTAGCCCTAAAGGGCCAAGAATTTTATTCAAGAATAATTCGTCGCGTGATTTTTAATCTTCAACTTTCCAGTGGTATGTAAGTTTCCTTTTTTAGTTTATTGTTCTGCGTCCGAACTTATACTTTGGCTTTCTTGCTGGTATTTTTATTATATTTCAATAGTAATTGATATGAATGAAGTAAAGAAGAGTCTTGTTAAGAATGACATATATGTGGGATTTAATGTTTTCAATCCTATCTGCTGGTAAAGCACCGCGCCTGGCGCACAACCGAACCTACTTAAGTACAGTGGAAAAAAACAGAAGTGAACGGAGACAAAGGACCCACTGACTCGCTCTCGGACTCTATCACCAGCTGTCACCAAGCCGCTGATCGAAAGCTCGAGGCTCCTACAATATCAAACCGGAATCATCTGTAAATTAATTAAGTTTTTGTCAATCATCATAGTAAATTTTGAATAATAATTTGTTGAATATTAATTGCATATTTTATTATTCATCTCGACGTATTATAATCCCGCATACATATTACCAAAGTCATTTTAAATGCAAATTTCTTTTAATATTTCAAAAGCGCAGTATTTGGCATAAAGTCTAACATTCAAAATTTTTTTCTTTTTGTTTTGTTTTGTTGCTTCTTTTTATAATTAATTATGAGTGATAAACATTGTGGAAAATGTGATGAAGAATTATTTGACAAAACAGTTAAATGTGCTTTTTGTTGTCTTTTTTCTACAAACGTTGTGCCAAAGTAGATGAAGCATTTTTTAAGCTGATTGAGTCAAGTGCTAACTAACATTTGCTGGAAGTGCCCCGGTTGTGCTAATTTGTCTATCGATACATTGATCGACAAATTATCAGTTATATCATATGAAATTAATTCTTTAAAAAAATAATTTCTAAATGAGATAACTTCTTTAAAATTGCTAGTGAATGATCGTAATAGTGAGTCATCCAACTATC
Organism: Dioctria linearis; assembly: GCA_963930735.1. Lineage (NCBI taxonomy): Eukaryota > Metazoa > Arthropoda > Insecta > Diptera > Asilidae > Dioctria > Dioctria linearis. The sequence continues at coordinate 293,573,206 of OZ005740.1, read as the reverse complement.
TTGGGGTGACCGCTAACTCATCTGCAAAATTGAATGCTGCCCCATCAGTTAAATCTGTGTCATCGGATTATGTAAATAAATCTGCTAACTCTAACCCTAATCCTAATACTGATCAAACTGCTGCAAGGTCATCATCAGCAGTACACGATGATGCATTACCATCATTTTCTGCTAACGAAAATGTTTGTTCAGCTGAAATAAATTCTGGCGGTAATAACTGTTACACAATTCAAAATAAAAAGCGTAGGAATAAGTAAATTGTTGGATCTGCAGCTCCTGCTGTGTCTGATCTCCTTGTTATCAACAGCATGAAATATTTGCATATTTCGCGTCTGCATCCTAGTACTACGGAAGACAGTGTTATGAATTATGTTGCTGCAAAGACGGATATTAAGCCCGAATTATTTAAGTGTAAACGCCTTGTCAAACAAGACAAGACACCGACATTAATTCATTGCGTTTTACAACTTTCAAATTAGGTGTACCTGAGTAGGTACTTGATTCCTAAAATGCTCGATTCTGATATTTGGCCTTCAGGTGTTTACGTGCGAAATTTTATACAAATGTCAAAAAACTTGCCAGAAATAAGTACTGCGAGTGTGATTCAGACAAAATAATTGAAGTGGATTCTTCTTCTTACTACTCGTGTGATGAAGATTTGTCTTATCCTTATTCCGTTTGCTCGCAAAAGTCTTATGCACTTAATCAAAATAATCATAATTTGAACATTTATTATCAAAATATTCGTGGCTTACGAACTAAATTACGAGAGTTTCAGCTGGCTGTTTTGGAAAATAATTACGATATCATTGTAATTACTGAAACTTGGCTTACCGATGCTAGATTTTGTAGTGAATTATTTAATCTATCTCAATATGTGGTATACAGAAAAGATCGTTGTCATATATCAACTGGTCTTCTGGTGTTCTTTATCAAATCAAAGGAGTGAATTATGCGTATGCATAATTACATCACAGTTGACTCTTGACTCCTTGGATTTGTGTGTTAGATATATACCTCCTCGGTCTACGCTGGATCATTATAAGGATCCCGTCAATAATGTATCTGCTTTAATCTATAACCAAAATCATAATCAACTGTGTTATTTCGGTGATTTTAACCTAAGTAGTTTAAAATGGAAGTTGAACGACGATGAAGGAATGTTAATTCCAATTATTGTAATATCTGAACGTGACCGATTTGTGATTGACAACCTGATAGGCTTAGATTTAGTTCAGGTAAATGATGTATGTAATGATTCTGGTAAATTCTTAGACTTAGTTTTTTTCAAGCAACAATATAATATATCGAATTGATGTAGTTGAATTTCCCCTCCCAACTTGTGATTTCCATCATAAAGTGGTTAAATTAAATTTGACATTCTATGATTTTGCTAGACAGTTTTTCATTTAACTTTAATCGTGCTGACTATGACAGTTTAAACACTTTCATTTCTAATATTAACTGGTCTCTTTTATGTATATATATTGATTTGCAGCATGCCTACAGCAACTTTCTTGAAGTGGCTCATGACGGTTTATCTAAATCAGCAGCGGCCTTAACTTTTTTGGCGCCCTGTTCAACCGGTAAAGAGGCGCCTTTATTTCCCAGTGTTTGTTTTTTCGTTCAGAATCTATATGGCTATTATATTAAAGACGTAGTAATAATATTATATAGGCGTTATATTTTACAGGTACTTACTCATGCATTTATTAATCAGGGGAAATTGTATTATTGTTCTTGTATTTCCATGTATACGGGTTTCGCAAAATTAAACAAATTTGAATTCAAAGAGTTAGTAATACATTTAAGCCATTTCTACATCACCTTTGAGGTAGACTTATGAAGATGCACATCACAAACTTTCATCAGTAAAAATTCATCAAATATTGATACCTAAATTTCATGCGTCCTAAGCTATTTATCTGATTTTACAATTAACAAATAGATTTTTTTTAAATTTATTTATTGGAAACGTCGGTTGAATAAACAAGAGGTGAGAGGTAATGTACACCCCCCGATACGATTTTTTAGAGAGGTTTCCCTAATAGGCCTATTCCTCGAAAAATAAAAACAAACCAAAACTCTTAACACAATCAACAAAATAAATAGCAATTCAATAAAATAAATTTATAAATAAATCCAAAATAACGGAAACGTGTAAAGAATTTGTTCTTAAAATTAAACTCAGAACGAACCATTTCTATTCACTGTTGGCGTCAAATCATTGAAACTGAACACGCCTTGCTTTCATCTTCGCGAATTCTCCTATCAGATTGTCGTAATGTAAAGCTTCCAAGTCTTTTTCTATGGATAAATTAGCTAATCCAATAAGTCTATCTTGAGTCATTGTTGATATAAAGTAATTTTTAATTAATTTAAGTTCAGCAACACTACGCCCGGCCGATACCACAGTTACTGGTAAAGTATTTAAAATTTAAAGGCTTATTAGAACATTTGAATAAATTGTATCTAAATAATACACAAAAATAGAATTAAGTATATCTAAGCAAGACATCTGCTGGTTCACGAGAGGAAAGATCGTTAATAACTCCTGATAAAGTTCCTCTGCATTTATATCTTTACTGTTATTGTTGCATTAACTTTTCTACATTTAAAAATATTTTTTCAGGAATTCTAATTCAGAAGCTTTATGTATGTTATATAAAAAGGAAAACAAGTTATTGTGATCACGCAACTCTTCAAATCGTTCATTGATTGAAGTTATTGCTTGATCTAATATTTTAAAGTAGAAATTAACTTTAAAATCTTGTTTCGGATCTAATATGGGTTCATATTGAGCTGTCTCTCCGGACATAGTTTATCTTTTTCTAGACCTGAATGTAGATTTATGTGGAAATTGACAACGGATTTCGAAATTTATAGCAATCAGCTCTGCATTTCTAACAAAGTCATTAAATTTCTAATCAGATCTAATTTCTATTAAAGTTTCTCTTGAGTTTTTAAGAATTTATATTTATATTAATTTGCTTATTTTGTAAATATTTACTTGATACATTAATATTTTCTAATATATAATACAAACTAATAGTAAACATATAAATTTAAATTCTAAGATCTTGCCTCCTATTAACTCGACATTACTTTTAATAACTGTATCACCTGATTCAGAAATTTCTATAAGAGTTTCATATATATCACCTAAATTATTCTTTAATGGTCTTGCTTCTATTCTACTTTCCCACCTAGTTTTACAAAGAGGTTTCAAAGTTAAACTCGGAACATTCTTTTTATAAATATCCCACCTATTTGTAGAGCCAGAGATAAAAACTTATAAACTTTCGACAATATCGAAAAAATTAATTGCATTTGAACTACAATGGGCCGCATCATTAATAACTAAATTTAATGAATGAGAAAAGCATGGAACATAAAATGGTCTAGGTTCTATTTCCCTAATTCTTGCTTGCATTCATGAATTTTTTGCTTTCATATTTGAACCGTTATCATAACCTTGACCGCTGCAATTCGAAATTGATAATCCTAAACTATTTATCTTTTCTAGTACTATTTCTGTTAGCCCTAAGACACTTTTGTCCGTACATCTTAAAAATCCTAAGAAGCGTGCTGTAATTATAAATGTATTGTCCACTTTATGCAAAACCTATTTACTAATGTAACTTACTCCTCCCGACTTATATCAGGAGTGGAATCAACTATTATCGAAAAGTAATTTCCTTCTTTAGTCATCAGCAATATTTGATTGTGAGCGGCATTAGATATCAACTTGATTATTTCATTTTGAATATTCTTGCTCATATAACTGTATTGAGTTTCCTGACTGCTAATTCTTCTAAGATGCCCCCTTATGATAAGGTCAAACTTTGCCACCGCTTTAACTAAATTCAAACAGTTTCCACCGTATAACTCATTTACACTATTAGATGCTCCCCTAAATGCCAAAGATTGAGTTCCTAAAAACTGTACAAGTGCTACCAATCTACGAGGGACCTTATTCCAATGGTTAACTTGAATCATCATAGCACTTTATAAGATTGAATCAATAGTTCCATTTTTGCTCAAACCTATTTCTAAAGTTTTCAAAGTCCTAAAACTTTCCATATGAATCGCACTATTCTCAAGACTTTTCAGAGTTTGACTAATATGAATCCAATCAGAAAATCCAGTACTTGATAAGGCTTGACAATTTATAGTTTTAGAAAACAATTTATAACAAATAGACAGAATATTATTGTTACTATTATTTTGACAGAGTATCCCAACCAGGAACGAGGAATCCTATCTATATTCGCAATAACCCTAGTATAAGATGAAATATGTACAAAATTTTCTACCACCTTTTTTAGGAAAATCAAAATTCTTTATTTGAATAGGTCCGTTTCTACCAATATTTGAACTATATTATTTGTCCAACAGAACCAGTTACCGGGATCACTAAACTGACATCTGAATGTTCTATTTATGTCAATCGATGTATTTTGTGTGTTGCTATATTTTGTAAAGCCTTATCTATGCAAGTATTAGGTACCGGGGAAGCTTTGGGAGCTATAGTTAAAATTTCATTTCCTCAACTGTTTGACTTAGATAAAAAAACTATTTTCAAGCTTACGACGCTTTCCATTTTCTGCGTCAGAAGGTTATCTTTTTACACCCGCGCCTAACATTTAAAACAAAAGTAAAACCACAAACTTGTCCAAAAATATTTATATGGAATATTGTTTTAGGCAAAACAATAACTATAATCTCAACTGAATTTATTCTAAAAAAAAAACACTAAATATTCGCTTCAAAAAAATCCCAATCCCACAACCCACGCAGGCGCAATTACAATGACAGCCAAATTGTAAACGCGTTTTAAATTTCTTAATAAGTCCATACATGGAAGCACTCTGATATGAGCATGATTTTGATTTGAACAGTGTGTAGAAATAACAAATTGTCAATAATGTGCTTTTCCTTCGCATTGCAACTCACCAAAGTTCAAGTCTTGGGTATATAGAAGTATAGATACAGACAAATAGCAACAACAATAACAAAAAATATTTGTCCGTGGTATGGTGAAAACAGAAAGATGTTCACCCTTAAATGTTGATGGTACACATTTAAAATGAATAATTTGTCTAATATTATCTATTAAAATGCAATTTTTTGGTGATAATTTTCAAAGTAGCGTCCATTTTATTGAATTTTATAACTAATTTTGGAAACTTCCAGATTAAACATATTTAAAAAGTATTAAAAATTACAATTTCACCTGTGGTTTCATCTATGTGTTTTCATTATACTTCTCAATAGACAATGGTTCAAGTACCGTAGAACGGGAAGTGGATGAAAGCTACACGCAATGAACAGAATTCGAATAATTTTTTTCATATAAAAAGCTCTGTCGCCCCTGTTGGTTCTAATAATTCGTTCATGAGAAGGAGCAAAGTTGGATTTTGAACGGAATGCTTTTTAAATGTGAAGAAAGATGCAGTGACTGAATTAAAAATTTTTGCATGAAGTTTTGAATTGAGTTGTGTATGTACTTGGTTTGTGGATGAAATTATTTTTATGTTTGATTTGATGTAGGTTTACGGTAAAAGCACATTTTAAAAACTGTTCCATGAGTTTTTTTTTGTAAAGTTTGTAAGCGTTGTGTGAATTTATAAATTCAGGAGTTTAATTTTTTTACAATACGGTATTTTTGGCGCCCTCTGATTACAGCGCCCTGTTCAAGTGCACACTCTGCTCATATGATAGAGCCCGCGCTGATCTAAATTGGTCCCTATCAAACGTAAGCGTATAAATAAGCACCCGAAGTGGTTCAATAACGGTCTTTCTAAATTGAAGAATGCTAAACTCAAAAAGTATAAGCTATACAAATCTACTAATAATCCAAATAACTTGTTCTCAAATACCAGATACCTCTCCGGTGGACATCGGCTTCATTTCGCTTGAATATGATGATGTTTATCAAGCATTATGTAATCTTAATTTAAGTACTAAGCAAGATACTAATTACCTATGTCCCTTGTTTTTAAAACACTGCGCAACATCGCTATCATCCACTTTAACTGAAATTTTAACCTACCCTCTGGTTAGGAGTTTTTTTGGATGACTGGAAAATTTCTTTTATTACACCAATTTTTAAATCCGGGTTACAACATGATATAAAGAATTATCGTGGAGTGTCTGTGATGAATAATGTTCCGAAATTATTGGATTCTATAGTGAATACTAAAATTAGATTTATTGTAAAGGAGTTAATAGTCTCCCAGCAGCATGGTTTTTGCTCTGGTAAGTCCTGTTCCACAAATTTGGCAATATTTTCCAATTTTGCGATTAGTTCTATTGAAGAAGGTGCCCAGGTAGATGTGGTCTATACTGATTTTGCTAAGGCATTCGATATATTTCTAGAGTCATCTCCGTTACATCTTTGGTTCCTCAAGGCACTTTTTTTGCTCTTCATTAATGACATAGTTAGGAATTTTTACTTCACCAGAAAATTCGACATATTTAAATTTAATTACTCGATCAATGATATTCTCATTCCAAGAGCTTCAGAGGTCAAAGACCTATGAGTAATATTTGATCCAAAACTATCTTTCGCTTCACATGTTGAACTTTCTGTTCCTAAAGCATTCCGCAATCTATATTTCTTAAAGTGTAATTCCAAAGATTTTAATGATATATTCACACTTAAAGTTCTGTATTATTCGCTTGTAAGAGCTGTTCTTGAATAAGCGTCTGTCATTTGGTGGCCCTTTTATGATGTTCATATTAATCGTATCGAATCTGTTCAAAAGCCGTTTACTTGTTTTGCTTTATATAAATTAAATTATAATCGTAACAATATGCCACGTTACCGTGTAAGATGCTTGCTTTCGGGTTTATCAACTCTTCAGTTCAGACGTGAAGTGAACTGTGCTACTTTTGTAAGAGATATTTTATCTTATAGAATTAGTTCTGCTGAGCTTTTGTCTTTAATCTGCTATTATGCACCGGAGAGACCAATTCACTCAAGAAATTTGCTGTATGCTCCACAACATAGAACAAACTATGGCATACATGAACCTATTTAAAATTGTATTTTACTCTTTAATTCATTTTCTGCATTTATTGATTTTACAATGCCTAGGGAAATATTTAAATCAACTCTTTATGAGAATGCTAGTCGCTTAGTTTGTTTCTTGAATTATTATCATTTAGCAAATTTTATTTAGAAATTATTGTTTTGCTTAACATATGCTCATTAATAATTTTGTACTTTGTAAATTCAATGTGGTAGTCTGTAAGATAATCTTATCGGTAGACATATGAATAAATAAATAAATAACGGCAACAGCGTTTTTCACAATTTTAATGTTTAATTTGGAATAGAGTCCTTTGGATGGCTTTAGAAAAGATCTGTTTTGAAAATGATTAACTTGGAATAGATGACTTTTGAAAATAACAAAGATTTAGTAGTAAAGTTATTGGAGTGAAATAAAAAAACAATTGTTTCAATTCTGTTCGAACCAAATCGGTTCGAATATAATTTCTTAACACACAACTTGTGAAAAGAAAACATACTGAAAACAAAGCATAAAATTTTTAATAAACTTATTTCTAATCTGATTACTCTTAATAAAAATACAGGTACACAACCCAAAAAAGCTATGTATTTGTCTTTTACATAGCACATTGCACGAATATAATACAAAATTATAGCCTCAACGAGCAGATCAAATAAAGATTATTTCCATTTGTTTAAACCAGTTAGATCTGTGCTAAAAACTATTCCTGAAAAAAGAACATATTACAAAAAATCATGCTAAAATTGAGATCTGAAAATAAAATAAATTCAATCTAATTACATCCATCAAAAGCATGTGTTGTCATGTAACATACAATGCATGGCACAAATACAATCAGATCAAGCAGATCAATTTGCAACTCTAGCATTATCATCATTATAAGTACCATCGAACGGGAATTTCTTCTCTACGTTATACGAAATAAAATTTTTGCAAATATAATTTAATTTAACACAACAGCATGTGTTCCACTAAATTTCTTGTTGCTATGCATTTTTGTTCGTTGCTAGGCAAATTTTATCGCTAGTACCGTAAGAGCACAGCTGCATTGCCAATTCTTGTAATCATGCGCCGTTGCTACTCTATCAGTGGTGTCGTGTGCAAGCAAGGGCTATATAAACGACAAGCTGACTGATCTCGATTTCTTTTTGCACTTGGCATCTTTTGGGATAAGTTGACATAGGTAGAGACTAACATTTTATATCGGGTATCGACTGATATAGAATTCTTATTAACAAATCACATTATTTTGGGAGTTGACTAAAATAAAATTTCTTACTTCGGGAGTTGACTGAAGTTAAGATAACACTTTAAGCCGGGGGTTGACTGACTTAAAGAATATTATTTCGGGAGTTGACTGAAATAATCCATGCTAACATTAACACTTTATTTCTGCCCTTAACAGAAATAAAGAATTGTTCTAGTCACGAAGGGTCTTAACATTAGATAAAAGTCAACCATCTTAAGTGCCAAGTTTAGATCGGTGAGTACCAGCCACTTGTAACATTTTAATACCTATTCTATTCTATTTGACTATATTTTGACTAATATACACATATATATATATTTTATATTTCATGTGCAAATCTATTTTACACATTTATTTTTATTACATTTTTGACGATCTCATATTATAACTTGGTGCTAATAAGTGTTTTAATGTAATCCAAAAATCTCAGACCCAAATTTATCTACAGAGTTTTGTCTCGACATATCTATTTCAAAAATCATACATTATAAATCGGTGTCAATAAGTGTGTTTTCTAGTGTGTGTTGATCTCTGACCCAACAATTTATATAATTCTGTCTTAATACAATTACTCGAAATATTTCAGTTAAGCAAGTGTGTCAGTGTTTTGAAGTTAAATTATTCTAACTTTTGTTCTATATTAATCCTATATATTGAATAACTATTTATATATCTATTATTAAAAATCCTGTAAGCGTGTTTTCCCATACTTTTGAATCGTTGACCTGAAACCTTTTTATACATAATCTGGGAGATTCTAAAAACTAAGTGCAATAGTTTCTTGAAAGCCAAAGAAGGTCAGCAGTGTTGATTTGTTGTTAGGAAATAGACCACTGATCTTGATCCAAATTGACCAGTGTATTCATTTCAGTCACTTAATCAAATTTGCGTGTACATTCTTCTAACGGACAGTACAAATTCTATCTTACTATTATTGATCACCTATTAAAAGAAATAACCAAAAATAAAATTAAGTTCAGTTTTTAACGATTTAAAAGAATAAAAGAATCACAATTTCAATTTATACTTTACGAGTAAATTTTATACTCTCAGAGCCATTTTTTCATTGCTTATATGTTCGCAAATTGGATCCTCTTCTTCAATACTACACTCTTCAATAATGGCAGCATTAATAATATTTTTGTAAATATTCAAGTTTTCAAACTTCTTCCAATCATTTCCAAAGTCTTTCTGCAAGAGTTTGTCAACATCTTTCAATTTTTCGTACTTAATTTTTTTCCGATCGGCATTGTTCTGGGATTCATAGCTGATATAATTTTGCGACGCTTTGTAACCGACCCGCTGCTTCCAGTATCAGATCTATAAAAAATTTCTCCTCTGACATAAATCCAAGGGTTCTTTTTCATTTTGGTAATAATGCCAGTTACCAGTAACTTTATTATTTAAGACGTCGTAGTCTTGAAATCTAACACTAGGCAAAAATCACTGACTAACTGAACTGTGGTTCCGTATTCGTTGTAAATGTCGACATAATCTTCAACCATTACAATAGTCTCTTTTGCCTTAACTTTCTTCTCAATTTGGGAAAAAACTTGGTCTGGAGGATGTATGAATGACCGACAACAGTAAAAACCAATTCGATGGATTTAATGTTATGCGGGGCATTTTTTGTAAGCCAGTACAAACACATTCCTACCATAACTTTACTTTTGTTCTGCCCTCCACATCCGTCGGCTACCACTCTTACAGTCTTAACCTCTTCAAAATTATTCGTATTACATAAGCGATGATGCCGAAGCTATCTCAGAGGATCCATTTGGACGAGTACCTTCTGTTAAAAATACATTATCCTTTGTTAAAGGGTCTCGTGCAGTGCCGATTACAATGCCAAACATGTACAGGTAAAGTTATCGTCTATAATACTCAGCTTAATCAGGTAAATTTGGCAAGATCATAATTTTTTGGTAGTCTAATGACATAGTCAATAAACAAGCTTTCTTTTGATTTATAATATCGAAAAATTCCTTGCTTCTGAATTTGTGAAGTCTGTTTTGAGTTATTAGTTTGATTTTCTTGTCATTATCCTTTCCATTTTGATCTGTACAGGTAGTCGTAAACAGACGATGTTGCTTTGAAGCCCAAATTAAAGTTGTTGTTAAAAACAACTTGAAAATAACTTCACTTCACATCAATGTCTGGATTTTCAGTTATGTATGCTCTATACATTTAATTAATGGATAGATAACTAGACAAGTACTGCCACTTAGCGACCGTACTGCTACCATAGTGATTTCCACCGTTTTATATTTTATTATATGCTCAATAATACTTGCTTTTCTCTCGGAATACTTGGCACTTTCTCTATTGCCACCTCTTTTCTCAAGAGAAGCACTTCTTGTTTCAAAATGGGACTTGCATGAACGCTGGACACGACTTTTAGAAATTCTAAGTAGATTTAAGAAGGCTCAGATGGCTAGCTAACTACTGCTCATTCTCAAGCAATGTTCTTCCCCTTAACTCAGATGACAATAAGGAAAATGTGGATATTAACACTGGCTTTTCACCCAAAGCAACCAGCAGAAGGCATAGACTCACTTTGATTTTCTACATGCTATTTTGTTACAACCATTAAAAAAAAACATATTTGGCTGCAATTTGTTTAAATTTCATTTTTCTGTGCAAGCGATAGTTTCACGCTTTAGGACCTATTTAAGTTGAAATCTTAGTTCTTCCTCCATGATGAGTGCACAAAACAAGTGAGAGTTAGGCCTTACTGCATGGTTCTAGCCATTAGTTAAGGCCTTTTAATGTATCGGTGTCATCGCCGATTTCATGGCTTGGATCTTTCGGGGGTTACGGGGATGCAAGTCGAAATGTTTTTACTATTTTGGCAAGTTAAGAGGGTTTCTTTTAGTAATAGTAATTACGGATATTTAAATCACCTGTGTTATTACTTATAGAAAAAAAGAAAAAAACGAATTGGATTGAATAGACATAGCCGTTGGTTGGACCTGAAGAAAAGTCCTTATCGTGGTGAAAAACTTAAAAAACTCCGAGTCAAACGATTGAGTGATACGGAAAAGTTTGCCATTAAAGCCATCAACAAGGACAAGACAAGACAAGACAAGACAACTATATTATAATGTGAATTAGGAGATTCAAACCAACAAAATCCACCGCAATATGTCACTTAGTTTATTACACATGCTAAAAACAAGAAAAATGTATGAAAACTTACGACTGTGTTTACATTTGTTGTTAATAATAGAACACCTACGTATGGAAATATTTCTGACCTATTAAAACTTGTAAGCATATCCAATAAAAATGTTGTTACAAAAAGCACCTTACCTGCTGGTCAGGAAATGCATCAATTATTAAATATGAGCCACACATCAAAATCTCCCAGAGTCCAACTGAAAGGGGGTTATTGGCATTTATCCAACTGTGTCAAAGTACTGAAAATCAAACCGCTGAAGTTTTCTTGCACCTAGCCATAAATTGAAAAAAAAACCTTCATTTTTTACTGAAAGTTCGTAGGAAAGGTATGAATAAAACAGAAGTAAAAAAATCGCCCAGTCTATCACGTACGTGAACGTGAGTACAAAATAAAGAAGCTTGTCAGAATGGAGTTTCGATCCTGAACGTGAATTCCAGGTAGGTGAAAAGGGGAAAGGTCAAACATGAAACAATGCAAACTTTTCTATCCGTGGAGGATAGTATAAAAGGGAAACGGGAGAAATTATACAAAACCATAATCATGTACCGTTCGTTCCTGCCAGATGTCCTGTAACGACAAGCTTTTATTCAATCTCTGCTTTTTTTTTGGGATGTTTACAACTTTAATATTGTTTTTGAGAAATCCAGGCACACTGTAGCGATATTTGCGAAAGAAACGAAATCTCTCAATTCCCCACAGCAGACGGTAGTTGGTCATAAATCAGAAGTTTTGTATTCGTTTCAAGTAAACTAAATTCCGTGGTGTTGTAAGTTTGTCCTTTGAACGCATCAAGGCGCTCGCATGCGAGGCTTCATTTTTATGCCTCAGTGGTAATGGAAATGACATTGAATTGTCGCAAATGCTCTACATAGCTCCCTCGGCCGGTATGTTCTTGGTATTAGGCATGTAAAAATTGACATCGTAGTCAGTCGTGGGATTCTGACAGTTTCAGCTCCAATGAACCAAACCGGATGATGGTTAGACTGTAAAGTGGTTCAGGATATTATTTGGCCCAAAATATCTTGGGTATTCTGAATATTAAAGTTGCTTTTTTTTTGTTTAACATGAAAGATGTTATATAAATGATGAAAGACGAGCTGATGTGGAAACTCTGAACGTTGTCTCTAAGTATACGGCTTTCACATAACTAAGTTGCTGTCCGTAGTGTGATCCTTGCCTATAACCTAGTAAATGTTGGAATTATGACTTTCTGATGCATTCATTCGTTTATGGCTCCTTGATGAATTGTATGTCGACACATTTGATGTATAGTAAGTAAGTAAATACTTTAATTTTTCCCTTGGTTATGCAGAAATATATGTAATGTATTAAGAAATAGAAAAAAATCCACTTTCCGGGTGTTTTTATCACTCTTTATGTAAGTAAGTAAGTATGTGAAATTGTGAAGTATGAGAAGTAGCTTATAATGTCGAAAGGATTCTCTGTTAAGATATTAATATTGGGAAAATTCTGCAGTTAATGATTTGAAATTTTTGGTTTTTGATGATACCCTGTGACGGGAGGGGATAGTTGTAAGTAGTATTGATATAAACGCAGAATTAAAATTACGTAAACTAAACTTAAGAAATTAACTTCAAAGGCCACTCTCCTTTAAGATAAATTAGGAGGGAAATATTACTTAATAATTCCTTAAATTAGGGATTAGTAATGTTCACTTTAATTATTAGAGAAAAATAACGTAATAATTAAATTTAGTTTACCTCATGCGAATAAGGAAAAATAGAGAAATAAATAAGGAAAATTTTCTAATATATTTACTTGAATTTTCCTTAACTTTGAAATTAAATTTAAGGAAATGTATGGACTTTAAAGTTCGGTCTATTCCCAAATTCGAGATAAGAAAACGTAGATATTCCCTATTCAATTGTGTTCGCCCTCAAAATCAATTCCCAAAAAAAGTAACCTGAAAGTAAATTGTACTAAATGGGCACGTTTAGCGAAATTCCTCATAGTTTAAATTATGTAAATTACATAATAATACAAGTGAACATTAAAGTTCATTTATTAGAACCAATAAAGCTTTGGACAGGCGTGGATTTAGTATTGAAATTAGGGCCCGGGGGGGGTCATATTAGAGCAACAAAAAGAAAACCTGCGCCATACATCGCTTAGTTTAGCCACCGCAGTAATCGGTATGGTTGAAGGTATATAGAACACAAGGTATTCTCATTCACATTGCAGCTGATAGCCTGTGACGTAATTCTGTGACTAATGTATATACATTTTTATAGGAAAGACAGAGAGAGGAAAGAAAGGAAAGGAAAGGAAATAGTTCTTACGTCGTTGCCAACATTTGAAAAAACCATTGGCGGGAAGTTGAAAAGTGATTTTAATAAAACCTTTTGAATTTCTGTGGAGTATCTATGAATATATTGGCTTTGGTAAAACACTTTTTATCACTAATTTACTCAAATAATTAATTTATTTGTTGTCTACTTTTCTCACTCAGTTGGCACTTGGTGTTTCTTAGACCGAAATAGAACGATATATAGAAGTGAGCCCACTTTCTGCAGTGTATTTCAATGGACGTAGTCAGTCCATATTTATACGTGTCAGTGGCATTACATAAGAAAGCTTCAAATATTTTAGAATGTTAGGTGTTAGGACTAAACTAGGGCTCTGATATGATAGTTAGGGAATCTGTTTCGTGGCTTGGGAAATGTTTCTCACGGGTTTTGAAACACGTAAAATTCAATCCCAAACTCAAGTTATGAGAAAAATCTATACATATATGTACATCACTTGTACACATATATGTACATCACTTGCATACAATAATATTAATTGAAATAAATTTTGATTGTTTTAAGTTGTGGAATAACATTTTTTTTAAGATGAATTATATAAATACAAAAAATATAAAATAATAAATACATTTTTTCAAATAAATCAATTAATTAAATATTTTTGTCTTCAAATTTAGGGGGTCATGACCCACAAGACACCCCCCCCCCCCGCCTCTGGCTCTGGAATACTTTTTGCATCTTTTTTCAAAGATTCTACACTTGATTTGGACCAATTCACTTGATTATTTGCTTCCCAGCCATGCGCAATATATTGTTACGTGCCACAAAGTGAATCAAGCGACATCTGTTAGGAATGGAAGCAACTTTAGGTTAGCGTCATCTTAGTAAACTTTGGTTTCGGAGAACGGAATATTCAGGAAGGTTCTAGGATAATTCGTAGAGTATAAATACGGCGCTCTGACAGCTAGGAGGCGGAGTATTATTTCAGACAGCGAAGTGAACGGATTGCGATAATTAGAAGTACAGTACTAGCGATAAATAAAGAGTTGATTTGTTAATTATTTGTGAATTTGTGAGAGTAAACAGTAAGTTAACTAAAGAAAGAACTTTTGAATGATTATTGAAATATTGTGTTTTAAATAACGAACTAAGGCCACGCTCGTAACAACTGGTGTCAGAAGGAAAATAAAATCGGGAAATAAAGTGGTGGCATTTGACTTTGAAAATCAAAGAGTGATTAACTGTGTGAAATCGTGTGTAAAAATTCCGAAAGATAATTTTAAATTACTAAACTGTGAGTGAAGTATTAAAGTAATGGGACGCAAACTAGAGGAGCTTCGCATACAGGAATTGAAAGTGGAGTTGGGGAAGCGGTCATTGCAAACGGCAGGTCTAAAGAATGTTCTAATGAAGCGACTTAGACAAGCTTTGATAGAGGAAGAAAAGAATCCTGAGACATTTGTTTTCGAAGAAGAACCTGAAGCTGAAGAAGAGCCTGCGATGAACATAGAACAGCTTTTAAGTACTTTAATGAGCAAAATGGAAGCCCGTTTTGATGAACAAAAGAATTCTCTCCAGGAACAAAATAATTCTCTCGAGGAACACAAGAAATCTATGGAAACCCGTTTGGACGAACAAAAGAATTCTCTAGAAGCCCGTTTGGATGAGCAGAAGAAAGCTAATGAGGATCAAAAGAATTCTCTGCCAGCATGTTTAGAAGAACAAGAGTTCTTTGGAAGCCCGTTGGGATGAACAAAAGAGTTCTTTGCAGAATTGTCTAGAAACCTGTTTAGAGGAACAGAAGAATTTTCTTAAAAATTCATTAGATGATCAAAATCTGAAAATTGAAGGAATCCAGCAGGAAGTGCTAGAAGTTCAGCAACAAGTGTCGGAAGTACAACAAAATGTTACGGAGAAGCTTGACAACTTTAAAGCAGATTTGGAGAAGATGAAGCATAGACAACCTCGGCATGAAGGAACTGAAATATCCGGTACAGGCAGAATGAAGCCTCCAATATTTGATGGACAAAATTCGTGGCATATTTGCAAGAGACAATTCGAGGCAGTTTCCGAAGTAAATGGATAGAATGATGCAGACAAAGCTACAGCTCTTGTATTAGCACTTCGAAGTCCTGCGTCAGAGCTATTACAAACGATATCGATTGACAGGCAGCGTGATTACACTTCATTAGTACAGGCGATAGAATTACGTTATGGAGATGAACACATGCAGCAAGTATATCGCTTGCAGTTACGCAACAGGATTCAGAAGCATGACGAATCACTTCAACAACTGCAGGCTGATGTGGAAAGATTAGCTTATCTTTCATACTCTAGCGTCAATGCAGAATTCCTTAATGAAGTGGCAGCAGAAGCATTTGTGAATGCTATTGCAGATCAAAATTTACAACAATCACTAAGGCTAGCAGGAAAGAAGTCAACAGCAGAAGCGCTAGCCTATGCATTAGCAATGAATCTGCTAGATAAGCTTCTCGGAGTGCAGTACGAGTGAGAGAAATTTCGGTGGAAGAATGTACTTGTAAGAGAATGCAGTCATCACAGAGCACTCCTTCACGCGGTTTTTTTCGTTGCTGGAATTGTAATAGACTGGGACACCTCCAAAGGGAGTGCAGAAAACGCCGACGAATGGAAGCGCTAGAAGAAGGCAGAGATATCGAGCTGGACAGCAGACTCACAGCAGAATACCGTCATCAGAGACCACTCCTTCGCGTGTTGTCATTCGATGCTGGAAATGTAGTAAACTGGGACACCTGCAAAACGACTGTAGGAAACGAGGACGAATACAAACAACAGAAGAAGAACGGAGAAGATGGCGAGCTAGAGAGCAAGCTTTCCGTGGAGAGACTAGACTGCAACTTCAATGGCAAAGATAAAAGACGAGAGAAAAATCAAAGCATGGAAGAGTGTTTCAACAGAACATTAATCAAACATCTCAGGAAGGTCTTCAACTGTAATCAGCGCGTTTGGGTTCGACATATTCCTATATTTCTAATGGCTTATATATCAGCTGTTTACAATATGACCAGACAAATCCCATCTAAGGTCATATTTGGAAAGGAAATGCGCTTACCTAGCGACCTCAAGTTTGGTATACCCAAAGGCGAACAAAAGTTACCAGAATACTACGTAACAAAGCACAGACAACGATTAGCTGATATGCACGAGGCCACCAGACGTTCAAAGTTATCACAATACTGGGAGGGACCGTATGCAGTTAAAACTAAAATTAATAACATGCCATACAAGAATCAGCGCAAGATGCAAAAGAAAAATCGTTCATATAGATCGCTTGGGTCAATACGGAGAGCACCAAGACCGTGGACCATCAAGCGACATCTGTTGGGAATGGAAGCAACTTTAGGTTAGTGTCATTTTAGTAAACTTTGGGTTCGGAGAGCGGAATATTCAGGAAGGTTCTAGGATAATTCGTAGAGTATAAATACGGCGCTCTCACAGCTAGGAGGCAGAGTATTATTTCAGACAGTGAAGTGAGCGAAGCAAACTATTTGGATTGGGATAATGAGAAGTACAGTACTAGCGATAACTATAAAGAGTTGATTTGATAATTATTTGTGAATTTGTGAGAGTAAACAGTAAAGTTAAATAAAGAAAGAACTTTTGAATGATTATTGAAATATTGTGTTTTAAATAAAGAACTAAGGCCACGCTCGTAACAATATATACATTCAACTAAACATGAATTTACCCTGTTTTTAACGAATGCCTCTATAATGTAAGTTATCATAACACGCATAACACCTGGTAACATTTTTAATTTAATATAAAATCAAATAAATTGCGAACGCAGTTATGTCGAATAGTCAATTTTCGGTAAGTCACGTTGAGTGAGTATCGACACCGGATACGTGTTGCAATTTATTTGATTCCGTTGAAATAAAATTAATTTTTAGTTATTCAGCTTTTTCTTTGTCTCATGAAATACTTATATAAAATTATTGTCAAATAAGCAGAAAAGTTCTTACAGGTAGAAATTAAGAATTGTTCAGTTTTACGAGAGCTTTTGAATTAATCGGTCATTACATTGGAAATTAGTTTTTTTTATATCTCCACCGGAGAAATATCATAACTGGCGCCCGAGCAGATGTCGTCCAAATTTTTTTTTTTTATAAAAAACTGTGTGCAAGTAGTCGCGAAGAAAAGTGATAGTGAACTCCTAGTGCTGAAAAATAAAACTGTTTAAACGCATTTGGCAATAAGTGAAATAATCACAGCAAACTATTCCCATGAGAACATAGTTTGCTATTGATGACATTATCTTTCAGCAATCAGTGAAGTTCCTACAGAGAAACTATTCCCATAAGAACATAGCTGTCCACGGATCATCAAAACTATTGGAGAAATCTCATCACTATAGGAACTACGTCGAATGTGTGCTGTGGCTGACGCATGTACCCCTAGTAGGCTTATCGCAACAATCAACGCCATAGGCTAAACGGGATAAATTCGGTTCACCCGCAATATTCTTGAGGCACAGACGACCAAAATCTAAGGAAACGCTAATCCTTGGTATAGTACAAAAAAACCATGAAATCAATTATCTTAATGTAAGTACCAAATTTTGCATATGATACGAATTACTACGGAAAAGTGAATTGCAAATTACCACAAACCAAAACCAAAGCCTTCAAAGCAAATTAAGTGAGCAAATTTTTTTTTCTTTGAAATTCTTGAGCTTTTAATTAACCTCAGTAGAATAGAGAGCGAGATCGTAAAATCTGGAAAGCTTAGTGAACAAACTACAGTTGGGTGAAACAAAAAAAACGAGGGAATAAACTGTAGATACTAAATGTTTCAATAATTCCTAGAAATATCTACAAGCATAGAAAACCTATTGAACTATTACACCATTAAAATAAAATTGTGCGCATTTTTGTGATAGAAAGATTTGGTGAAATAAAGTGAACATTTTCTATTAAAAAGTCGTACACTTTCATATTTTTTTTCCCCTCCTCCAAAAAGAAGAAAACTTTTTTATTAAAATGTCTCAAATCGAAAACCTCCAAGAAGCGGTTAAGCAATTGACAGGAGCAATAAATGCTCAAATAGAACTCTCGTTGCAACAAATGAATATGGCGTACAATATCCAACACCAACAAAATCCAGGACCACCACCTAGACTAATACAACCCAAGCCATCAACACCAATGGACGTCGATAGGTCGATTCAGACAAGGCAGGTCAATTACATGTATGGTCCTGCGGCATTTTCATACGAAACGAATGGTGCCAAAAGAGAGAATGGTTTTGATGGTTATGCCCGGAAACACAAGCGCCTATTTCAAATGGAAACGCACCCAGAAAACTCTCGCTATGAAGACTACATCGAGCAATTTAGCGATTACGAAGATTACCAAGAGGAAGAAGAACAAAAAGATGATGAAGAAAATGCAGAGCTAAATTTTATGATGCGAGCCTCTCTAGCGTATATAACAAGACACAGGGAAATTTTAAAAATTTTAATAGATACTGGAGCAAATAAAAATTTCATTAAAAAAGAGCTAGCGATAAATGCCCAGCCTATTAGAAAACCTTTTTCCATTAGATCTGCGGGAGGTGACATAAAAATATTGAGAAAGTAAGAGGAAAATTTTTCGCAAATTTAGGAAACAATAGACCTTTTTGTTTTACCAGGTTTAAAAACATTTGACGGCATAATAGGAGATAACACACTGAAACTTTTCGGAGCGGTTACCAATAGAAAAAAAAACACCTTAAAAATTGCGCCTAATATAACATTTCCTCTCAAGGAAAAAAGATCTGTCCAGGTTAATGGCATTACTTATCTGAAGAAGCAAAAAAACTGGTAGGTGCTCTTGTCAAGAAATTTGATTGCCTACTCGGGCCCTTGGTTGATCAAGAAACAGCAGATACGACCATAAGGGCAAAGTTTAAGGCAATTACAGATGACGCAATCTATACCAAATCTTATCCATACCCAGTAAATGTGAGAAGTGAAGTAGACCAGCAAATAAAACAGAGCTTGCAAGATGGAATTATAAGACCATCTAAAAGCCCGTATAATTCATCAATGTGGATTGTCGACAAGAAAATGGACGCTTCAGGTGTTCGCAAGTATAGGATGGTCATAGACTTTAAAAGACTAAATGCAGTGACCATATCCGATACATACCCGATACCTCGGAAATTCGAACTACTTCACCAAAATTGACTTAACGTCTGGCTTTCATCAAATTCAGATGAAGGAAAAAGACATACCCAAAACGGCGTTTTCAACAATGAATGGGAAATATGAGTTAACTAGACTCCCTTTGGACTCAAAAACCCCCCAGCAATTTTTCAAAGGATGATAGACTATATTGGGAAGATCTGCTACGTCTACATCGACGATATTATAGTATTCGGGGGACAGACCCAAAGAGAACATCTTGCAAATGTTGAGAAAATATTTCTAAAGCTCGAAAAGGCCAACTTGAGGGCGAATTTAGACAAAACGGAATTCCTGAAATCATAAACCGAATTTTTGGGCTACATTATAACGAATAAGAGCATCAAACCTGACCCTAGAAAGATTCAAGCCATCCTAAAAATTAAACCACCTGAAAATCTGAATGAAGTAAAAAAATGTCTTGGACTTGCCTCATATTATAGGCGTTTTGTAGGGGACTTCGCAAAAATTGCAAAGCCATTGACGAACCTTACTAGAGGACCAAACGCACAAGTAAAGCCGAGTCAGTCAAAAAAGGTAAAGGTAAATTTAAATGCAAAGGAATTGGAGTCTTTCAAACACTTAAAAACGGTGCTTTCTTCATCAGAGGTATTAATTTTTCCCGACTTCGAGAAGCCATTTATCCTGACAACGGATGCGTCAAATGACGCAATTGGTGCCGTTCTATCTCAGGATGAGATAGGAAAGGATCGCCCACATACTTTCATCTCTAGATCACTAAACCGAAAAGAGGAAAACTACGCCACAAATGAAAAAGAACTGCTAGCAATCGTGTGGGCTCTAGATAATCTTCGAAATTATTTATATGGGGTAAAAAAATCAAGATACTAATAGATCATCAGCCGCTAACCTTTACCTTAAGCAACAGGAACAACAACGCTAAACTAAAGAGATGGAAGGCGAGAATAGAAGAATACAACTATGAAATGATCTATAAGCCTGGGCGTAGAAACCAGGCTGCCAATACTCTAACTTCTTCATTGACAAATACAGCACATAATGACGCTCTAACCTTTTCATCGACAGAGACAGCACATAGTGCAGATGAAGACAACACTTCATTAATTCCTCATTGTGAAGCCCCAATAAACGTGTTCAAAAATTAGATAATCATCAGTGAAGGTAGCGGAGTTTCTGCCTACGAAAAACCCCATCCGGGGTACGAAAGACACTTCATCAGCTTTCCTGAAGTGGACGAGTCCTAAAGGAAAAACTATAGCCAACAATAGTAAATGGTCTCAAAATTCCAGAGAAATTCATTCAAACGGTACAGAACATCTTTAAGGAGCACTTGGCTAAGTACAAGGTACGCATTACACAACGAATGGTACAATATATCGACAGCGAAGAGGAAAAATTCAGAATTATCTAACAAGAGCATAGGAGAGCTCACCAAAACGAATGAGCAACAGATCTTTGAAAAATACTATTTTCCGCAGATAGTAAAAGAAATATGAAAATACAGCGGAAACTGTGACATTTATAATGCCAATAAGTATGATCGACACCCAAATATACCAGAACTGAAGGAAACTCCGATCCCAAGTTACCCGTTGGAAATACTTCACATCGATATCATTGAAATAAAAAATGTGAAATTTATCAGTTGCATCGATAAATCTTCAAAATTCGCAAAATTATTTCATATAAAGGATAAATCTGTTTTGCACTTGAAAGACAAAATTATTAAGATCCTACACTACTTTACAGTACCAAGAATCCTCGTAATGGATAATGAAAAGTGTTTCATTAGCCCTATTATAACAGATTACCTGAAAACCTTAGGTATCGAGACATATTTAACACCGTCGCAAAGACGTGAAGTCAACGGAGCAGTAGAGAGGGTACACAGCACTATTATTGAGGTGGTACGCTGCCTACAAGAGGAATATAAGGATGTGACCCTAAAGGAACTAATATATAATATAGCCGTAGATAGATATAACAACACTATACACTCAGTAACGAATAAGAAGCCAAGTGAGATCTTTCTTGGCAGACTGCAACGAAAAAACTACCAAAATCTGGTCGACCTCAAAACCAGGGTCAATGAGGACTTAATGGGAGAACACAAAAAAGTCAAAAAAATAAAATTAGAAGAGAAAACTTGAAAAGAAATAAACCAAAAACCTATAAACCCGGCGAAGCAATTTACATTGCAGTCAAACAAATCCAGGGAAAGAATAAACCAAAATTTAAGAAAGAAGTAGTTGCAAAAGACAATAAGGTTACCGTTATCACAGAATCCGGCAGAAGAATACACAAAACACTAATTAAAAATATACCGAACTAAACTGAAGCGGGAATCATCAACACCAACCTATTAGATAAAGAGGAAGTTGGCCATATCATAGCAGAAGTCGAGACACTTCCTTACTCAAACGAGATAGAAACCATAGAATACGCAGAGCCAAAAATGATAGTGAAAGAGTCAACCATTCTTTACGTGTTATAAATGCCGAAAACCAACAATAAGGAGTACAAGCGCGTAATAGTGAGACCCACGACAAAAAACAACAGGCAAGTTAAGTTGAATATAGAGAACTTTTCATTAATCAACATGAAATTTTCGGCATAACCGGGAAGTGTTACAATTTCAAGGATGAAACTATCTGCAAAAATAATAAATGAAAAGAACTGCCAAGCGATCATTGTATGGGCCAACTCCTAAAAAGCCAACACGCTGTATGTGAGTACCAGTTCAACCAGAACGAAGAAATCGAAACGCTTAACGACAACATCATTTTTCTGAACAATTTTAACGGCGAGATCATTCACAACAAGACGAGTAGACATCTAAATGGTAGCTTCCTGATCGAAATCTACAACGAGACTATAAAAATCAATAACAACGCATTCAGTACCAGGGAGCTAAGGACATTCCAAATATCGCCATCAGTCCTACAACGTAATATAACCGAGAAAGGAACTACGCTAGACCTGGGGTACCTGCACAATCTACACCTAAAAATGTCGAAAAACTACGGAAGCTGTTTAGTAACGACCAGATCTCAACTATAACAGATGTTGGCACTATAACCGTCATTGCCATTGCTATCATTCTTCTCGTCAGGAGGTTCCGGAAAACCCGACAACAACTTGTCCTAACACCTGAGATAGTAGCGCATACACGGGAAACCACTTATCCTGGACAGCAGCCTATCAGCTTGAATTTCTGAAGCCCACGGAACGCGGACTTTTGAAGGGAGAGGAGTTATCATAACACGCATAACACCTGGTAACAATTTTAATTTAATATAAAATCAAATAAATTGCGAACGCAGTTATGTCGAATAGTCAATTTTCGGTAAGTCACGTTGAGTGAGTATCGACACCGGATACGTGTTGCAATTTATTTGATTCCGTTGAAATAAAATTATTTTTTAGTTATTCAGCTTTTTCTTTGTCTCATGAAATATATAAAATTATTGTCAAGTAAGCAGAAAAGTTCTTACAGGTAGAAATTAAGAATTGTTCAGTTTTACGAGAGCTTTTGAATTAATCGGTCATTACATTGGAAATTAGTTTTTTTTATATTTCCTCCGGAGAAATATCATAACTTGTATGAAAATGATGTTACTAATAACATGGTTTACTATTTTGAAGATGTAAATGAAATTTAGGAATTAATATCGAGATATCCTTACCGCCTTCTCTGTTTGACAATCAATTTAATTCATTCAATATTGTTAAATCTCTTTTGCTTATTTAAGCCGATATTGCACAATTTAGAGCGAAATGCCTATTTTAAGTTGAAATTCCCTTGCCTTTGAATTCAAGATTACCTCAAGCCTAGTTAGTAAACATTATGCTGATTGACCAGCGCTGATGCATTAGCACCCAGAATGAGAGCGTCATTAGAAAAGTGTCAACATCAATGCTGATACCATCAGCACTTCACCCGTGCTGATTTTATCAGTATCGAAAAAGTCAGACGAGTTAAACTTTTAGGCAATCAGCACGTAATAATTGAGTAGGAAACATGGCCACTATAGCAATATCCGAGAAAACAACCTTAATATCAGCAAATTTTGTCAGTATAATGTAAACAACATCAGCGCCCTGATACACCAGATGATAATGCACCAGCGCTGGTCAATTAGAATAATGTCAACTAGGCTTAAACAGGCATTTTTACCCTAAAAGTCGAAAATTTTGGTTATTTCGTCTTGCCATCTAGTAAAGTCGTCGTATAAGGAAAAATTTGAAGTTAAACTAACTCATCGGTTGATAGATGTCATATGCGCCAAGAAAATGCATTTAATTAATTTCAGAACGAGTAAATAATATTTAAATTAATTTCAAGCTTCCAAATGACAAACCAAAGAATAATTTAAAAAACTTTAAAATTATTATTTTATCAACGTACAATATTTTTAAAGCACGTTGGTCTTTTTCGAAAAATTTTACCATTTTTATTAACCCTTAACCACCTACCACCGGTCACCAAAGACTTCTCGAATTGGAATTTTCTGGCTTGTGTGCAACGTACATCAGTGTGCTTCCATATACCTTTTCTACACTTCATCCAGTATCGCCGTTGCCTTTGCCGAATGTGGACGTGCGCGCTTGTGACTTGGGTAGGTAAAAATGTTCCGTCAGCGGTCTCTGTGACCGCATGTAGGTGGTTGCGTAATTTTTTCTTGTTACATTATTTTTATGGTTTTAGTACAAACATGAATAATAACAAAGAAAATGTGAAAAGTTTGTTGGACGAAAAGCTGTCAGATGAGGAAGAGAGGCCGAATGAGGATTGCAGTGACGTGGAAACAGATGTGTCTGCTGATTATGTGCTCCGTGAGGACTGTGAATCTGATTCTGGATCCTCAGAAGAAGAAACCGATCAGATTCAGCCACAAAGTATGTACGTGTTCAGGTTTTCTTGAGGAATGGTCTTTCGAAGATGAGGTTCCACTCGCGCAGTTGCAATCTCAACCAGGGAATAAAAACTATTTTGGTAAGAATGGCTTTCGTTGGTCATCTCAGCCTAAAATCCGTCGTGGACGAACAGCGCAACATAATATTGTACAGCAAACACAGGGAATAAAACCTACGTACCATCATGTTCTCAACACTTTTA
Source organism: Dioctria linearis (assembly GCA_963930735.1). NCBI lineage: Eukaryota > Metazoa > Arthropoda > Insecta > Diptera > Asilidae > Dioctria > Dioctria linearis. The sequence continues at coordinate 293,548,160 of OZ005740.1, read as the reverse complement.
CCACGCCTCTTGATACTAATGATATGCTCAACAAAATAGTGCTGCATACTAATGAAAAGATACGAAAGATAAGACCAGCGTATAGGAACCAAACATGTGCTCAAAGTTTGGATCTCATAGAGTTAAAAGCGTTTATAGGGCTTTTATTTTGTTCTGCTATATTCAAGGAAAATCACATACACTACTCTTTTTGGTACAATATTGATGGCTCTGGATGAGAAATGTATCGTTACTTCATGAGTAAGAATAGACTAGAAGTCCTATTGAATACGATTTCCGAGGTCTTCGAATCTTTTAGACATTAATGTCTCAAAGTTTATACGATTGGAACGTGTGCTTGCGTAGACGATATGTTAGTGGCTTTTCGAGGTCGTTGCAAATTCAAGATATATATGCCAAAAAAACCAGCCAAAAATGGCTTGAAAATAATGTGCATATCAGATGCGAGGAACGGCTACCTTCTCGATGCCTACATTTACCAGGCAAAAATTCAGATGGACTAAATTTGACCCAAGAACAAAACCGATTATCGAAACCTACTCAGGCAATTCTGCGCTTAGTTCTGTTCCATACAACTTGTCAATGCGCTAAAAGAGAAACAGCTAACTCTTGTGGGTACTTTAAAAAAAAATATGCGGGAAATACCGCCTGAATTTAAGGCGTCCAGATATCGATCAGTTGGGTCGTCAACTTTTGGTTTTACCGGCGACATAACCCTATCGTCTTTTGTTCCGGAGAAAAATAAGGCAGTCATTACGATATCAAGCATGCACCATACAGAGAGCATTGATCAAAGCACCAAAAAAACTGAGATAACATTGTACTACAATGAAACGAAAATCGGAGTTGATTTACTTGATCAAAGGTGTTCAAATTATTCAACGGCGCGTCGAACACCAAGATGGCCGGCCCTTGGTTATCTTTTATAGAATATTGAACATATCTGTTTCAAATGCTTATGTCGTCAATCTATGTAATCAAGCACAAAAGACTGGAAGCAGATTCAAGTTTATGAAGGCATTTGCAGAACAGCTCACAAGGCCACACTGGCCGAGAAAACAATTACCACATTCAGCGTACATCAAGACAGCTATTCGCCATATCCTGCAGATCAGAGGGAAATTCGAAGCAATTCCGTTGAAGACAAGCTTGAAGCTAAAAGGAAACGTAACACTTACAATTTGTGCTTTCCTTGCAACGTACCAAAGTGTTCGATAAAAAGGTGCCGTGACTGCTATGAAAAACGCTAAGAATTTAGGGCTTGCAATTTTTAAGAGAATTATTATTTTTTGTTGATTCCTCTATATTGCCATAATGTATGGCTCTTTAACTTACTAAAAATAAGTACAAACAAATTAAATTTATTAGTTTCTATTACTATAGATCTCATTTTCGAAAGGCTGTGTATTTTTATCCTAAATTTTAAGTTTGTGTGTTTGTGATTGTTTTGAACAAAATGTTACTTGTTTCCTTTTTTTTATTTTATTACAACAATTAAGACCTTAGATATGACTTTTATTTATTCACATTTGCCATAATCGTTATAGATTTAGAAACAGCGACAATAACTTGTCGGCGGTCACCATCACGGTCACCATACGTGGTTAAGTGACGAAAAGTGGGGGTAGGTAGTTAAGGCTTAATAAAATTTCTGTCGTTTTTAATTGTTCGCTTAGAAGCTACTTTTTATAATCAATTAACTTAGAGTTATGTGCCTTATTCATAACTTAGGGGAAATATACGCACACAATTTTTATAAAATGAAAATTCCTTCTCCGCATTGGACACACACGTTTACATTAGTCAAACTACGTAGAAAGTAGGTCGAAATTAAGGAAAATTTACGTAAATTTGACGTGGAATTTACTTTCAATTTACCAAATCAAGGACATGTGTCCTCGGCCCCAGGAAAATATATTTCCGAGAAAAATGGCAAAGGAACACGGTGCATAGAGTACAATTTGAGGCCTTATATCTCGATAATAAAAGGTTAGACTGGAATTTTCAATATAACACTTTCGTAATAGTTTTATTCGCGGAATTCAAAAATGTAATCTAAATGTATCCTTAACGAGGACGAAATGGACATTTTTTTAATATATCCTTTTCCAAGTCCTTTTTCAAGGACTTGGGCTATGCCGGAGGATACCTTGACTAAAGATGCCTAACTTTTATTATTAGGACTTTTTCGATATCTCCACACATTTTCGAGAAAAATGCCCAGGGAACATGTTACGTGGGACACCCTGTATATGTATTTAAAACTATTTATCTTTTGGTTTTACACTTTTCAGAATTTTTACTATTATTTCTAAACTTCTAGTCATAAAATTCTCTTCAGCCATTTTTCATCAAGTTCGTTTACATTTTAATAACTTTCTATCAAATTACAGACCCCTGACTCACAAACTTTGTGTCTGAGCTCCTGAGAGTGACGTTCTTGACGAAAAAGCTTTGGGGTTGTAAACGTGGATGAATTTATATGAGATTTTTGTATTCCGATGGGGTAAAATTTTCTAACATGATGTGGAATTTTGGGGAGGGTTTGTTAACTACTAACCTTGGGGTTGTGCAATTTGGGCCGTGTGTGATGAGTGGTGATTCGAGATTCGAGTTTACAGAGTCGAGGTTCAAGATTCGATAGTCGGGAGTCGAGATTCGAGAGTCAAGATTTGGGATTTGAGATATGAAATTCTACAGTAGAGATTTGATATTCAAGAGTCGAAATTAGATAGTCGATATTTGAAAAAACAGCCGTTTAAAACCGGGAGCTTGATTTAGAATCATTAAAAATAAAAGTTCTTAAAAATTCGTCTGCTCTCGATCAGTGACCGATTCTAACAAGTGTAGGTTCGATTCCCATTCCGGGGGAAATAGAATAAAAATTGAACTTACAATTTATTTGTACGCTTTCATCGTTACTGGTTAATGCCAAACGTGGCTTAGTAGGCTAGTTAGAAATTAATAAATGGAAGAGGGAAAATCTTCTGAGTGGTAAGAGGAGTCGCCCGACAAGAGGAAGGTCCCTGTTTTAAACCCCGAACGAAGCGGTAATTTTTTTTTCTTGTATTAATGTTATATCAAAACGTAAAAAAAATAAAAGTTCTTAAAAATTCTTCTGTTCTCCAAAAGTTATAAGTTGGCCAATAATAGGGGTTAAATTGTGAATTTTCATTTTAATTTCGTATGAAATTGTTTTCACGCCCATTGCGGTTAGTTTCTTCTCCATGTTACTATAAATGTGGCTATTTCTTTACAGAGATCTAGAGCCTTATACATCAAATAGTTCCAAAACATTGCTGCTTTTCCACATATGCATTTTTTTCTTTCTCACATTTCTCGCATCCATCTTCTCATACACAATTCTCTTTTTCGTACAGAAATGGAGTTAGATGATTTCTGTCAAAATTTTCCAAGAAATTGGAAATCATTGCAAAAAATTGGAAATCACTCCTAAAAAATTGATATCTTATTACCGCGATGGTGGACAAAACCTTTACATAATACGAATGTATGAGCTTCAAATTCGATCATTCAAACCAATGATGAAACTATGATGAAACGAATAATCATAACTTCAATTATTTAGAGACACACAGGGTATAAAGAAATTAATTAAATCATTCAGTAAGACAGTATTCTTTAGAACAAGTACCTGCTTGTCATTTTGTGGAGTACAGCTTAATCAAGCAGCTCTCATTTACCTAGGAATTGAGTTATACTAGCCACTCCAATTATCTAACTAGGAGTTGAGCTTCTATAAGCTACTCAGGCTGAATTGAGCTAAGTTAGCTACACCCGTATCTGCGACACATTTATTACAACATGGCGACCGTGAAGGTGTAACTTAATACTGCGTAAACCCAGACACTTTTTACAATTATTACAAAAAGGCCCACTGGGGAAACGGCCATATAAAATATGATGTAACCCACCTAAATATATTATCTAAAAATGCTGTTTAATATTACTGGCGGTCCCCGCTTTTCGTCGTTCGGGAACCCTTTTACGTCTAAGCGACTTCGAAGTTACGCCGTTGAAAAATCAATTTAAACGAAAAATAAAGCTATTAAATTAAATTGAAGAGCTATAGAAAAAAGAGATGAGTGAAATGGAATGTGTTCGATAGTTTAAAATAGACATGAATTTAATTACTGCTTTTGTGGAAATAATCATTTCCATTAGGTATGAGTGAGCACACCACTAATTATATTAGGCATGTATTAACGATAAAAAGCTTTCAAAGAATCCCTTTCTTTTCTTACTGTGCACATAATGCTATTTCTTCAGTGGCTTTCACCCCTTGTGAAGTCTAATATCGTAGATTTTTTTCCAAAGGAAAATAGTGAAAGAAGCTCTCCGTCTGTTAGTGTTTCTCGGAAACGGTACGCAATTACGCTGGAAGTAAAAGACAAAGTCATCAAATTAAGTGACGTGGTTTTATCAGAAACTCAAGTCGGAAAAATAGGTTCACCGAGTGCTATAGTTCAAACAATAAACAAAGGCAAAGAGAAACTACTAAATGAAATAAAAATTATTGATAATATGGGTTAGCAATCAGAATAAAGAAAGTAGCTTTAAGTATAGCAAGTTTGTTTGAGATTTTGAAAAACTAAGAGATGGATACTGTCGGAGTTAGAGAAGAAACATTTCATACTGGTAAAGGATGGTTTTCGCGTTTTAAAAATAGATATTTCCTCCATCATATATCATTGAAGGGAGAAGCTGCGACCGCAGATGTGGAAGCGGCAAACAATTTCCCAAAAATAGTACAAGGCATAATAAAGAAGGAAATTACATCCCCCGACGAAACAGGACAGTTTTTGGGAAAAATGCTCTCAAAAACATATTGAGCAAAGGGAGAAAAATCGATTCTTGAAACGACTACTTCCAGAAAGATTTGTCAAAAAATAAAAAAACGTATGTACGTATGTACATACTATGCACTGAATTGCGCTTTGGATTTCAGAAGAAGGAATGCCCACAACATAAATAAATTGTATGCAAGTTATGATATTTCTCCTGAGGAGATAAAAAAAACTAATTTCAATGTAATGACCGATTTATTTCAAAGCTCTTGTAAAACTGAACAATTCTTAATTTCTACCTTTAAGAACTTTTCTGCTTATTTGACAATAATTTTATATATTTCATTGGTCAAAGAAAAAGCTGAATAACTAAAAAATAATTTTGTTTCAATGGAATCAAATAAATTGCAACACGTATCCGGTGTCGATACTTGTTGGTCAGTCAACGTGACTTACCGAAAATTGTCTATTCGACATAATTGCGATTGCAATTTATTTGATTTTACATTAAATTAAAATTGTTACCATGTTACCATTGTTGTTATGCGTGTTATGATAACTTGTATATGCCGCGCTTTCAAACGACTAGACGATGCTTATAAAGGTATAAAACTAAAATTTTTAAGACGCTGTCCATCGCAATATTTCTGGCGGTCAAGATGGGTCAGTCCACGATCCTGCATCAAGGGACTTGATCGTCGGAGAAGCGATGGCGATAGCAAAGAGAGTTCGTTTCAATTCTTCACCAACGCTGTCACGCGTTCTCGTAAAATTTGATAAAGCAAAGAGATTAGATTTTTGGACTTGGTGCTTGGTTTCCGCTCAGTTAAATAGAAAAAAAGTTTAAAAGTTCATTGAAAGGAATTTAATTTTTTTTTGTAAAATAGAAAAGAATATAAAAGTTCAGTGACACGAATTTACAGTTTATGTTATCCAATAATAGGAATTTAAAGGAGAGCTAAGTAGAATTAATAATGTTGGCTTAAGAAAGCGTTGTGGATTTAACCCTTAACCTGTAAGTAGGCGCACTAGCAAAATCACACAAATGGGCGCATGGAGTCAGCAGTGACCCCAGTTTCTTACACTATTCACTCAAAACCACAATCTCAACATACGTTTCAATTATTTTTGCTAGAACTTATCCGAAAATATTATAAAATGTCGAAATTTCAAAAGATATACATAACAAAACTTATCTCACGAAAAAAATTACGTAAGTGAGTGCATGAGGTCCCACTCCACTATAGTACAAAAGCATGCGTACGTTGGAGTGGCTCGAGTACGACGAGTTTCAAAATAGTGTTCTAAAATCTACCGGAAGACGCAAGGCTAGAGAGAATTCATTCTAAATTTTTTTGCGGTTAAAATTGCTCTGACCCCATGCGCCTATTTAAGGGTTAAGTATTGTTAGTCGCCTCACAGACTAACGTGAAATGTTTCCACTCTCTCATATTGTTTGCACTGCCGCAACAAATTTAAATTAGTATAGTCCTCGTAGTTTTCGAAGAATAAAGGTAAATTCGTCTGTGAGACGCACGACAGTACTTACGTAATTTTTTTTAAAATTTGTATTAGGTTTCAACTGGGTTTAGCTTTAAAAAATGGAAGCTAATCAGTCTAGAGCTTCTTCATCAATTATCATAAAAACTGGGGATCAAGATTACGCTGATGCTATTAACAATTGGATAGACGAAATGAATGCTGATATTGATTTTTTGGGTGATGATGATCAGGAATATTTAATGAACGACCATGAGTCGAATTCTGAGCTGTCTGAATTGGAAGAGATGAAATATCGTGATGAGCAGTCTAGTTCACCGCATGAAAATACAGAAGATAATACTGCGCCAAGATATTTTAGAGGTAAGAATAGAATATGAAATGCCCAGCTTCCGAGCCTTCTAGAAACGTGCACATATTCCTTTTCGGAACATAATATTTCCTGCTCCTGTTGGAACTCCATCTGTAGTAATTTTTCGGCTTCTTGATATGTTAAACATGTAAAGGTTTGAGGTCAAACAATTCCATCTGAAGACAGCCTGGCAGGAAAACATAAGACGAGGCCGACAATTGAATTAAAGGTATTGGGCTCTGTAGTTAACATCGCTTTACAAATCTCATCTGGCGACAATATTATATGAGGATAACATAAAGGCTGAGGTAGATTAAAATAAGGAAACCAGCGTGAGGCAGGGCAGTTCAGTCTTAGTGACCGAATCGTATAGAGTAGGCGGTAGATTGTCGCTGGGCGTTGAGTTGAGTCAAGAGTTTAAAGTTAAAAGTTGTATCCTTTTACAAACATTAGTCTGAAGTGGACTAATAAGAAAATTTCTGAAATTTGGATGCGATGTACAAATAGTAATAAAGTAGATCTCCTAATTTTGACCCTACTGATTTAAAAGCTTTTTTTGATCTACTTCTTTACACCGGTATTTTTAAAACGAGGATCTACATTTATTATTTGCAACAGATGGAACTGGAAGAGATATATTCCGTGCTGTCATGTCTCAAGAGCGATTGGCTATAAAATTGCGCTGCTTACACTTCACGACAAGTCAACGAGAAGTGAGCAAGAGTTCGACAATCGATTGGCGGCTATATCAGAAATATTTGATACATGTATTAGGAATTGTCTAATTGTAAAATTGGGACAACTACCTGAATCGACCATATGTTAGTTTCTTTTCAAGGACGATGTAAATTTATATTTTACATGCCTAATAAGCCGGCCAAATATGAATTAAAAGTATTGTGACTTTGTGATATTACCATAAGTCACTACCTCTATAATTCCTACATATACAATGGAAAAGATGCAGATAGCCTTGGACTTTCGACCGAACACAAAAAGCTTGATAAACCCATGCAATCTGTTCCGAGGTTGTTCTAACCAATTTTTCGATCAAATAGGAATATTACTTCGGATAATTGTTTCTCACTGGAGCTAGTTAATTACTTAAACAAACAGCATTCAACTTATGTTGGGACTACTGAAATCACTCAATAATTTTTATCATGGAAATATAGAGAGATTTCATCTTGTTTATATGGATCACGAAGAAGACAACTTTATTATCATACAAAACAATCAAAAGTAGTTGTATTGATATCATCTATGCATCATTCAAAATTCGTCGATACTTCAAATGGCTTGCCGGATATTATTTTCTTATATGTACATTACGACCAAAGGAGGAATCGATGCTTTGCACGAATAATGTTCTAAATATACAATAGAACTCAATAATGGGCAGTATCGTTATTTTTAGGATTTAAGATGTATTGAGCGCAAATTTATCCTGTTTCAAGATTTCGCAATTCAGCGGGCAGATTTCATCAGCCACACATGACGATGCGATTAACAAATATACCTTACAATTAACTAGAGAAATGAAGATATGTATTCGGCGCATTCTACAAATAACTGGTGAAGTAGTTACTGAGTTGGAATCTGGAACATTGAAAGCAAGAAAAAAAGATATATCACCGATGTTCATAAATAAACTACGAAGTACAGCATATATTTGCCTGGTGTGCAAAGAAGCAATTTACTGTCAGCATTCTGAGCCAGTATGCAAACAATGCATAAAACTAGCTCATATTTAATTGGGTATGTGACATTTTTTGTTCTGCTCAGATTCATGACCCCCGATTAATAAAATTATGTTCCAGTATGTTTAGTTTATGTTTTTAAAGAAAAGAATATATTTACAGTTATATTTTTGTTAATAATTAAAAAAAAAAAGCAAATGTTTTTTTGAATGGACTGATTTTTATTGTTAAATAAATAAACCTTAAAAAACAAAAACCTTTAGCAGAGTTTTTTGTACAGTGTAGAGATTAACTTAGAATATTAAATTTAATTGAAGTTTTAAGATTATGTGGAGATTTAACTATGTTTTCGTAATGTCACTCCCTCTGTGATACGAATGACAGCGGCAATGTTCCTGTTTGACAAGACAGTACTTAAGGGTTTAATAAAGAAATTCTATAATACGCCACAAAAATTGAAGTTGTGGGTAAAAGTATAGGACGATTAAACAGCGGACGTATTTTACACTGTGATTTGGAAATCGAATAAAAAAACTTGGGTTACGTGTTCAATTTTTCAAGAATGGTTTGAAAACCACTTTGTCTCAAAATTAAACAGGTATTATGCCGAAAATAATTTGGCATTTGGAGTCTTACTTTTATTAGATAATGCACCAGGACATCCATCCTCAAAGGCTGAAAGAACTAAATGAAAATGTGCAAATATCCTTCTACATCCAAACACCACATCTTTAGTACAGCCCATGGACCAATGAATAATTGCCTTATCTAAATCATATTAATCTGCTGATCCTATCAAGGCTAGGGATCGAGAAGGTGGTCCAACTCTCAAGGATTATATGTATAGTATATACCTGCTTCTTGATCCCGAAGTATGTCTTACTCACACGAACCCTTTGCATTCTCTTCAAGATCAGCCTTAAGATGACTTCGGTTTATATATATTTTAACATTTAGGAAAATCAAATATATAGAAAAAATAAACTTAAATGGTGAAAACATAATATCTTTTGTTTTTGGTTTGTTTTTTACTGTTATGACAATCATTAAAACAAATAACAAAATATTTCTCAGGTTAAATTGGTAAAGCGGCCAACACCAAAGCAATATTTTCCTGAACTTGATACATCAGTTTTCGGGGCGCGTTAATCTGAAAATAGCCCCTGTCTGTTGAAAACTTTTCTGTAAACTTCTAAAAACAAATGAATGCTTACTGCTTTTCTACGTGACTATGTTCTTAGCTTATAAAAAATTTTAGCGGGGCCTGTTGCCGTCCTCCAATGATACATAAAAATTCTAAAGAAAAATGTCCAGTAAATTTCTAAGAAAAAATTTAGGGCTTCTACATCAGGTGGCGGCATCGTTGATGAAGTTTATCCACACTTAAATCATTTCTTTCAGGAATTTTATAATTTATAAGTTTCTAGTGTTTCTTCTTTTTTATTTTAACTTTTTTAAATTCAATTTTCGAAAATAGTTTCACTTTCTTTTGAGAGCTTTACGAATCAAACCATTATGCTGACCTGGTCAATTAGATATGACTTTTTTTCTGTCAAATATGATTGAGAAACCCAGAGATCCATTAATTTCACTTATGAAATTATTCTTCATTTTGTTTCCAAGAAGTTCTATAATTTCATTTTCTATCTTAGGACTCAAATTGTTTTTTTGTCTCGTCTGCTAAGAGGTCATTTACAACTCGATCATATTTTGCTACGTGTGTGACGGTGTTTAAGAAATTTCCTGAATTTTCCTATGCCCTATAAATGAAAAGAGTAACAACTCACGTTAACGATATCCTGCTGACGATCTGTGTCGAGTACTCTTCACTTTTCCATTGAAGCACGTTATGATAAGCATCGATATGAATCTTTGAATTTACGTGTCTTTTAAAAATCTAATTTAGGTGCTGCCAAATATTATTTCCGTTTATCCACACAAATTTCGAAAAATTAACTTTTGATTTATCTGCAAATTAACAACAAGGCCCACCACAGTAAGCTACATTTAAGTTTAAAGAATGTCATAGCTAACTTCTCGGATAATTGACTCCGTTTTCTGATAGTTTTGTGTAATGTGACACATTGAAGCTTGTGATCTCTTGGAAATAGTCCAGTCAATTGACATGGTTTGTGCGAAATGATAAACCATTTATTGATTATGGTTAAGGGATTTTGGAAAGTTGCTTGGTCAGTAGCAAATGGTGCACTTGCACAGCGTACTAATGTATCGTCGGCTATAGTTGAATTTGGGTTATCTTCACTCTCGGAGTTTGAATCTGCGATGGCCATTTAAACAGCTGAATCTGCAAACTTATTGACGAATCTGAAGAGTTCTTCATTTTCCTTTTAAACTGGGAACCCCCCCCCCCCTCTTGTGAATCCCATTCGTCCTGTGATTTATCTATTTTCTTCCAATTCCGTGAAATCGGTGTTTTTAATTTTAGATGCAGAGTTATCCTTGAAGAAACATACAAATTTATATTTCACGCAACTCGAATACGTGTAATAAACGTAATTCTATATAAATTATGAATACAAAGAATCTTTCTTCATAGGATCAGTATGTTGAATAAAACATTAGGTTTATATGAGGTTTAGTATGTAGAATTTTACATACCTCATTATCTGCGCAAATTAGATGTTCCGCAAATTTTCGATTTCTATAACACTTGGCCTGCTAGATCTCTAAATAGTCTAAATCACCATACGAGAACAAACTAACTGAAAAGCACTGCGGCTGCCGGGTAAACGCAAGTCTGCGCATTTGGATAAGTTAATGCAAGAAAATTAACATACAGAATCCGACAGATACGAACGTGTCTGAGTGTCTGACTGTTCGATAGATGCTGCATAAAAAATCAATAGAACATAAGTAATTTATTCGCCATTGAACAAAATTCATCTTCGCTTATGAATTAATGAAAGATAATTACAGAAAAATGATCATTTTTCGTTAGAAAATGGTGGGTATGATTGAATAAATGTCATTGATTTTTTGTTTGTTTAATTTAGACAATAAATGAATGACTTTGCTTACTAAACGATCTTTCGAGACGTGTGTCTTCCTGTGAATTTAGAATTTCTGCTTGTCATATTCCGTGAATTAGCGCTGGCTGAAATTCTTAGTTGGGATGTTGAAAATGTAATTGCATTTAAAAATGTAGGTATAGTACAGGGGCCCACCCAGATTGATTAATTGAACACGGGCCCACAGAGGTATAGTTACGCCACTGGACTACACAGTTCGGGTTACAATTGAATTAAGAAAGGGTAACTTTTCAGGATCCTCCGATCAGTGAAAAGAAAAAATGATTGAAATAAAAATTTTATTTTATTTCAGCTTGGCCCGACGTTTTGACTCTGATTGTGAGTGCCTTTCTTAGGGTCTGCAATAATTTAGACACTATTTTGTTACAGTTGTGTTAATTTAATTTCAAACAACTTTTCTTCTCATTGATCACTGATCTTCGTATATTTTATTTTTGGATACATTACGAGTTTTTACGTTTTTTTACCATCCCTTACTAAGTATACAAGATTTTTTTATAACAATTCTAATTCTACCTCTCCAAGATTCTTGTTTCCGTAATTTTGAATTCCAGGATTTTTGGATTCGAATCTTCAAGTTTCGAAGCAAGTTTCGAACATTTCGGATTTTCAATTCATGATAACCTTCTTTCGATTGTGGCTTTTGGATTTTAACTATTCCAACAATTCGAGTTACGGGATAATAAGATAATTCTGTTTTGGCTCTCTAGGGAATATTTATGACAAAAGAAAGCATAAAAAAACAGATTGTTCATTTCAACAGATACAGAGGTTTCTATGAAAGTAAAATTTATCCATTTCCTATTAAGGCATAAATATTTATATAACCGACACAATACAATAATCCCCGTCGGAAATAATCAATTTTAAATCCAAGTTTCAATACAGTTCATTGTGTCATGAAAGAAAGATGCAGAGAATCGTCGAAATCATTGAATTCACAACACGTTATAGTACCGTGTCAATAGTTATTTTCTTTTATATGGAAAAGTTTCTCCATAAAATGCATCTAATTTCAGTTTAATGGAAACGAAAAGGCAATCTTTCCTTCCCATTACCGTAGTCAGATCCACCAGATGATACCCTCAGGGTAGAATATTGAATGCCTTCAGCGTAAAACCATTCCACAGTACCCTCCTATAAATATTTACTTCTTTTCTGGATATTTGCTCTTTCCTGTTGACACCGAAAAAGTTAATTATTTTTTAACGATCTACATGGCTTTACTGATTTATTCAATGTATTGAAATTCCAACAAATAGTTTCTGTCTCCACTATCGATAAGCAATTTGTGTTTGTTTTAAAAATAAAATTGTTTTTCCGAAAGCTTTTTTTCTTTTTTTACTACATCGTCTCTTAAAAACAGAAAGAAAAAAAGCCTGGCTTCGAAAACTAATAAATAAATAAATAAATGCAAACGCCCAATTCCGTCAGTGCCCTTCGGTGATATTTCGGAAGAGATTTTATATATGTATACGCAGTGTCCTTATGGCATTTGTTTATTATTTATAAATTTTACGACTTTAGGTGAAATTTAGATGTAAGTTTACATATAAGGCTTGAAACTACACAGCTATGAAAAGTAATTTACTCTGGAGGCCTATAATCAGAATATGGACATCAAATTGTTTTGCTTTGTCTGAAAAGTTTTCAGTACGGTCATGTACCCTAATAACACAATTTCTAGGATGTGTTTGTTTGAATCTTGTTATTATTTCTATCATAAATTTATCCAAAATGTCTATTACACTTTTGGGTGTAGCATTATGTAAATGATGTATAGTTATTAAACGTTGCAGCAGTTCCAAATTTGTGTTATGCGAGATGTATATGTGTAGCTTTAGTGGACTTTATAGTAACTGTCATGCCCTACCGTATTTGGTGTAGATGTAATTATTCCCTCGTTAATAGTTCTCATTAGAGATATGTAAAATTGAAACTACCAGTTGCTTTGATATTTGTAACGGTCTGTTCCAGTATTTGTAGTACTTGAAACATTTTCATGATTTTCTTTGATAGTTGAAATAGTAAATAATTGCGTCATCGTGCTTTTGACTTTGCTAAGTTATACTCTGAATATTACACGTATATAAATAGAAGTGGAGCTTGGAGGGAAATTTGAATGTTACGGTATAATGCCAGATAGCCCTGACGCGGAAGTTAAGTGCTTGATACATAAATGTAAAGTTTGTGTTTCCCCGCTAGCTACCTTTCAACTTCATGTTATTTATGGAGTATTATTAAATGTATTCAATAGTTGAAGCTCCGTAGAGGAATTGCAAATAAATTCGGTGGTGACACCTTTTGCTCTACCCGTAGCCAATCAAAGTTCCATGTGTATATATAGATATCCAAAGGTTATACACTAGCCATAGGCAATCTCCATAATGGGGCTTGTTTTTCTTCTTCTTTTTTTTATCTATTATTAAGCCAAGCTCAGGGGATACCCTATTATACAAAGCACAGGATAGCAGGTAGGTGATAGGAAAAGGATTAGGATGGGGAGAATGGCGGAGATGCCGATGAATGCCGGCGTTAACCTTTCGCTGACTGCATGTCAGAGAAAAGGTAGAAGATAGTAAAGTGTTCCACATTTGCATTGTTCGGAGCATAACATAATCTTACTGTAGGGCCAATATTGCGAAGGTGCTCGAGCGAGTCTTTTATGACAACTAATTGCCACAACGCCAATGAGCTTGAAGGTTATCTTCTGGGCAATACCTAATTAAGCTAAGGCTGTGCGACCAATCCCGGCCCATATATGATAATTGTATCCCATTCGATGTTTGATGTAGGACTTGTGGAAGAGCGCTAGATCTGATAGGCTGAAATATTTCTTACACGTTTCACAAATCCAAGAATATGTTTCTTTCGCAAAAAAGAAGATGTGATCTGTCCATGATGATTGAAATAAAGTATTTATTTTATCATAAAGCTGATATCCATCAGCGACTCATTTCCTCCGTTTAGATCAAAATTGAATTGAATAAATTGTTCTCAATGAGGCGAAAATTTAGTAAGAGAGCCATTTAATTTTACCATATAATAAATTCAATCTACTGGAAAATGGAATGATTTTCTATTAATATTAGCTATGTTCTTTTTTGTCCGCAGAACAGAGTAGAACAAAACGTACACAAAAGAACGCCTCAAGAGTACAAGGTTTTTATGTCCAGCAATTGGCACTGCTTATAAATTTGCTTGCCAAAAATTTGACGTATTAATATTTCTAGATAGATAGATAGATAGATAGATAGATTATTTGTTTATTTAGCAGCGTTAACTGCTATTGATATACATTTTCTACAAATTCATATAATTCAGGTTAAAAGTTTTGTTTAATATGTTCTATGATAGCTCTTTTAAATAATTATATATTCCTTATATTTCTAACTTCACTTGATAATGCATTAAAGTATTTAAAGCCATTATAAACTATTGAATTTTGAGAGCTGCTGTTTCTAAAATTTGGAAGTCTTAGCTGATCATTATTTCGAAGCATATACGGTTGACAATCGCCTACATAATTTATACATGCACTCAAGTACGTAGGAACAAGACAATTCTTAATTTTAAATACAAAAATAAACACATTCAAAAATATTCTTTGTTTAACACTTAACCATTTTAGCGTATTTAACATATATTCTACACTGGTATATCTATTACACTGAAGTATCACTCGCATTGCTTTGCTTTGAAGTCTTTGCATCTGCATAAGTTGTTCCTGGTTACATAAAAATAGGACTGTTGCACAATATTCTAAATGTGGCTTGATGATCGAGTTGTATAGATTAATTGTGCAGGAAAGTGGTAATCTATTTCTTATCCTTCGCATAAAACCAAATTTTTTAGATATTTTCTTGCATATATAAACAACATGTGCATCAAATTTCAATTTATCGTCAATTATTACTCCTAAATATTTCATTTGCCTTACATGCTCTATCTCCATACCGTCAATCTTCAATTTAACATCTATATCTGCATTGAAGCACATGCTTTTAGTTTTTCTATGTTCAGTTTTAAACGGTTTCCTTTCAGCCATAAACTTACGCTATTTAAGTCTTCTTGAATTAGTTGTTGTGCCATTTCCACAAGGCATCGTCGGCGAATAAGGCTAATTTACAATGTTTTATAACTGTTTGTATATCATTTATGTATATTATAAATAACAGAGTTCCCAATATAGATCCTTGTGGGACGCCTAGCTTGACTTCTATGGGTTCTGAAACTTGTGCATTTACTTTTGTTCTCTGCAGTCTCTTCATCAAGAAATCCTCGCACCACTGCAATTCTTTACCTTTTACACCATACTTGAACAATTTCTTTATCAATATGTCCCTATCAACCGTCTCGAATGCTCTTTTCATATCCAAGAAAACTGCTACAACGCTGTGCTTATTCGCGATCTGCTCCTTCCATATACTCAACACCATGTTTATTGCTGATTCACATGAATGCTTCTTTCTGAAGCCTGATTGGTTACTGAGCAGTATATTATTCCTTTCTAGATACTTTTCCAATTGCAGATAGACGCATTTCTCTAATATGTTTTCTCCAGCTAGCATCGAATTAATTGGTCTAAAATTGCCGCAATTATTTGTATTTTTCACTTTTCTTATCGAAGTTATCAGAGGCTCTTTCCACAGTGTTGGAAATTTACCGAATGTCAATGATTTATTGATAATTGCAATCAAAGTTGGTGCAATTTTAGAAAATGAGTCCAAGATCATTTTTCCATTAGCAAACTTGTAGTCTCTTTTATTGTTCATTTTGCATATGATATTTCGCATGTCCTCCAATTGCAAACATTTAAAAGTAAATACTGCATTGACCTCTGTGATTTGATCACCAAAAGAAATATGTGGAATGGACCCCTGAATTTCTTCTACGCTCTTGATAAAAAACTTGTTGAATTCATTTGCGATTTCTAAGTCGTTTTCAACAAGCATTAAAGTATATACTTCCAATTCTTTCTTCACCTTTATTTAAAATTAGCTTCTTCAAAGTTTTCCACATAGAACTTTGATCGCAGCAGGTATTTAATCTATTCTGCACATACTTATTTTTAGTTTGTTCCAATCTGCGTTTATATACATTTCGAAGAACACGGTAATTACTCCAATCTGCCCCTGAATTTGTTATTAGCGCACGACTTCTTTTTTGCAATTTTTGTTTTTTTCAGTTTTATTAATTCAACACTAAACCAGACATTTTCCACGTATCTCAATTCCTTGTATGACGAAAAACAATTTATCATGCGATCTACTTCTGTTTGAAAATGTTCAGCTAAACTATCAACACTAATATCTGTTATTTCATAATCTAAGTAATTCATATCAAATTCATTATGGAAACTTTCTTTTTCATACTTGAGGATACGCTTTTTGTTTTTTTTTGTTTTTTGTACTATGCATAATATTTTTACTAATTACAATCGTTTCATGATCTGTAATATTTAAATTGTTATCTGTCTTCGCGGTAAAGAGACTATTATTTGTAATCACTAAATCAATTAACGTTCTTGAGTTCCCGTTTATCCTAGTTGGTTCAGTAACTATTTGCTTACAACTATTTGTTACTATCGCGTTTTCCAAATCTCTTCTATATGTGTTATTTAAATCCAAGTAGTTAATATTAAAATCTCCAACAACCAAGAAATCATTCGAGCACTCACTCAAGTCACTCAACCATTCGCTAACTTTATCACAAAAGCGCCTATTTTGTGCTCTTGGAGATTTGTATAGAGCTAAAATTATTATTGAATATTTAACAAAACTTACTTTTACAGTCAGACCCCATAATTCACTTGATTCCACATATGCATCGAGAATTTGAAATTGTAAATTATTATGTAAATATAAAATAACCCCACCTGTGTGCCTTGCACCTCACCACAAAGTAGTTCTCCAAGCTTATCTCACCATCTTCAATGCCCTTCGTAATATGTGTCTCAGTCAAGATTATTATATCAAATTTATTTGCTGCAACAATTGTTGACAATTCTTCTAAATTTGATAATAATCCCTGAATGTTCAAATAAACAATGTTAATTTGCTTTAATTGCTAATACGATGTTTTATTCCTTTTCAGCCTTAATTGCTTTTCATAAACAGGACAATTTTTATCGCTGCAGTCGTGATTTATGCTTAGATTTAAATTCAACTTTTTATTCGCATTATCGCAATTATTACACTTATAAACTTCATTTTTGCATTGTTTGGCGTCATGGTTGCCTCCACATTTGGCACAAATCACATCACTGCGGCATACACTTGCTATATGGTTATAACACCAGCATTTATAGTATCTTTTTACCGCCAAATATTCAAACACTGCACAACGATCCCATCCTAAGTTCACTCTTTTCAAATCCATAATTTGTTTAAATCCTTCACTTTCCACCTCAATTACTGCTTTATAAAACCCGCGGTTTTGTGTTACACTGTAGAATCTGAAACATTTCACGTTCCCTGAAATATTATTTTGCCTCTTCAGAGCTTCAGCCAATTTCTCTTTATCCCACTCTTCTCTTATATCATACAATAAAATTGTTGGGTTTAACATTTTAGGCGTTGATACTTAATACTTCTCTTTCATTTTTGTAACCACAATTTGCTCTATTTTATTTCGCGACTCTTCATTTGCACAATTTATTGCTATGGCACCACTTTGTTTATTAGTCAAACCATTCACTTTTAACGCTAGCTCTGACGGATTTATACTCTTTTTTATTTCTCTTCTTGTGATTTCATTGTCTTGTGGTTGCCTTGGCTTAATAATAATAGGAGGTTCTTTACTTATCATATCTGCATATGATGGTTTATTCGGTTTATCATTAGCACTTGTTTTTAATTTCTCCGAACGCTTTACAATTTCATCGATTCTTTCGCTCTGTTCTCTAATTCTTCTGGCATTCTCATTTACCGTACACTTGATTTCCGTTACATATGTTAACATGATATTCACAAAATTTCTGCATTCATCGCACATAAATAATAGATAAGGATTTTCACTTATTACATCAGCATCATATGCTGACAATCCTACACATTGTAAATGAAATATGCCACCACATACTCCATTGCACGAAATAATTTTTTTCTTTATCCTTATTTGTACGCAATGACCGTTCACATTTCGTGCATACCGAACTCATTTTTTTGTTTTTATATTATAGTCACTATCTATAATGGTTCACTTAACATACGATTAATAGTTAACACCATTCACCGATTTTTAAAAGTTTTTTTATTTTTATTTTATTTTTATTATTTAACCACTCTTAGGCTCAATTATTAAAATTTAATCGCGGAGCTATCGAAACATGCCACTGATCGTAATCGTAGGTGACACACTTCTAAAAACATTTTATTTACTAAATTTTAAATGCGCAAGGGATTGCCTTTTCTACAGTAAATTTTTCAAAAATTAATTTTATACTGTCGCAAATTTTAAATACGCCAGGGATTGCCTATTCTATAGTAAATTTAAAAAAAAAATTTTTTACTGTCGCAATTTTAATTGCGCCAGGGATTGCCTTTCTGCAGTAAATTTTTCAAAAAATAATTTTTTACTGTCGCAAATTTTAATTACGCCAGGGATTGCCTTTTCTATAGTAAATTTTGCAAAAAATAATTTTTTACTGTCGCAAATTTTAATTACGCCAGGGATTGCCTTTTCTATAGTAAATTTTTCAAAAATTAATTTTATACTGTCGCAAATTTTAAATACGCCAGGGATTGCCTCTTCTATTGTAAATTTTTCAAAAAATAATTTTTTACTGTCGCAAATTTTAAATACGCCAGGGATTGCCTTTTCTATAGTAAATTTTGCAAAAAAATAATTTTTTACTGTCGCAAATTTTAATTACGCCAGGGATTGCCTTTTCTGCAGTAAATTTTTCAAAATTAAATTTTATACTGTCGCAAACTGACACCACGTATGCGTTCATGTTCAGCTGCAGAATAAATTGAAAAATTGAAACAATATGAATCGGCAAAGGTTACCCCTGTGTGGCCGACTATTGAGCTCTCATAATTATTTATCATAGTCCCAGCAAATATCTACGATTCTTGTTTAAACATTTCAGCTGATCATATCGAGTTTCTCAACAATATTAGTTTCATAATATTGAAATAATTTGTTTTTTCTATAATAATACTGCATGTTGAAAAAAACACAAATTTTAGGTACAGTTAATATTAGGCTTTTATTTAGTATTAGTAGCTTGTCAGTTTTAAAACTTTTTTATTTCACTAAATAAAAAAATACATAAATTATTGGTGATGTTTAATCTAATTTCGATAGATGATTACAATGGGCTCATTTTCATAAAAGAATATATTTAAATTTAAGTTCGACACTAGAGTAATCAGAGCGATTCCATTAACATTTTTCGAAATACGTCTATGCTGTTGATTTGTTGGTTTTTATGTTTCAATTGCTTTGTTTCATATTTTTTTATTATTCTTGGAATTGGAGAAATATTCTTTTCAATCTAAATCACCGAATCTTTGTTGATTCTGACAAATACGTTTTATACAATATTGTTGCATATATACATACATATACCACATGTCGTTTTCAGTCTGTTTTTTTCTTGAACTTATCTTTGTAATTTCATCTACTAAATCTCGGCAACAACAAATTTTGGACTTGATAAGGCAGACGTACGTGTTGCAATACCTACAATTTAAATAAAAATTTGATATTGTGTCGTGTTGATATATGTACATTTTGTTGTTGTAAAAACTAACCTGAGCCAAATGTTGTCTTCAATCTGCAACATAGTACTTATACCACGACAGAGTATACTGTGCCACGACATAATAGCATTAAAATAAAAGCTAGCTCTTCGATATTTCAAGTGACAGTACAAAAATGAAAAATGTCAAGAATTTATATCACAATTTTTTATGATAGTTTCAGCTGTCAGTTGAGCTTGACCAACTTCTACAACTAAAGAATTGGAGAACAGCACCCTTACATTTTCCTAGAAGATTAAAATGAAGCGAACAGCACAACTTGTTGGGAGCTCTAGAACAAGGTACACAAAAGAACACAGCCATTATATCTCACAGAAATCAGCTGATTAAAACTCTAACATTTTTCGAATAAACCGGTCCTGAAAATTTATTATTTGCAAATTCTAAATTTGTTATTTTCGATAACAGTTCACGAAAGCTTTAACCTCTGGCATTGATCGGTGCAGGTAAAATTCTTTTATTTTATCTATTTTTGCAATTGTTACGATTGCAAAGAAACTTACATATGGGTTAATATGTAATATGAAAACGTTTAGAAAATTGTTTGAAGTTAATCATCTGTAAATTATGAAATAATTATAGTACAAATTTCTTAATTTCATATTGAATCAATTATGGAGATAGTCCCCCACGTGACTGAGGGTGATGGGATGTTTTATAAGGCGTATATAATTGTTTCTCGGTTATATAAGATATTCAGTGGTTATATAAGAGAGTAAGTTACTTAAGGTTTTATAAGTTGGTGAGGAAAATGTTTCCATCACCGGTCTAACCATTACTAGAAGGTATATAAGAAAGTTTTATAACTGTTTTCATCACCACGTTATATAACTTATTGGTAATAAGTGTTTATTACTGTATCCGTGGTTACCCTTATATAACTCGACAACATTCAGTAATTTAGGTGACCTTAATAAAAATTGGGAACTTCGGTAATACATGTATCTACCCACTATAAAATATCGTAAAATTTTTGGTGGCCCTTTAGTAACTACGGTGATCGTTATTAAAAGATTACTCTTTTGGACATTTTACCGGGTTAAACTTAATTTTGTTCAAGAAAGAATTTTTTGGGATTCTCCGGTATATAGCAAAAGCTAAAAAATGTTCTAATTTGTTATTTCATAACACAACTCATAAATTTGTGGTGACAAGTTTCAAGTCTTGGTTTCACTCATCAACAGGTCCCAAATAGCGAAATTGGGTGATTTGAAAAACAAATGAAAAAATGAAAAAAAGAAGAAAGAAATGAAAAGTTTGAGAAAAATAGAAAAAACAATTTTTTTATTTATTAAAAAAATGTAAATTTTTTTTTAAAGAAGCAGATTCATTCGAAACGAATCGAACCTGTATATACCACGCAGTGGGCTGAAAAGTGAAGAAGAAAAACGAAGAAGAAGAAGCGTTTCGTGTCAGCAGAAAACCTTCCACTCATCGGTGCAGCTTGGTTTTCTATATACGGGAGAATCCCAAAAAATTGTTTCTTCAACAAAATTAAGTTTAACCCGGTAAAAAGTCCAAAAGAGTAATCTTTTTATTTATTTTTCCTCCTGGGCTCGTATTGGAGTGTTTTTTCCTCATATAATTCACACCCAGAATTTATTCTGAGTATATATGAGAAGAGATCAGTTTGATCTATTTTCAAGCGTCTGCAGCAGGCAGAAAACCAAGCTGCACCGATGAGTGGAAGGTTTTCTGCTGACACGAAACGCTTCTTCTTCTTCTTCCTTTTCTTCTTTAATTTTCAGCCCACTGCGTGGTATATACAGGTTCGATTCGTTTCGAATGAATCTGCTTCTTTAAAAAAAATTTGACATTTTTTCAATAAATAAAAAAATTGTTTTTTCTATTTTTCTCAAACTTTTCATTTCTTTCCTCTTTTTTTCATTTTTTCATTTGTTTTTCAAATCACCCAATTTCGCTATTTGGGACCTGTTGATGAGTGAAACCAAGACTTGAAACTTGTCACCACAAATTTATGAGTTGTGTGATGAAATAACAAATTAGAACATTTTTTAGCTTTTGCTATATACCGGAAAATCACAAAAAATTCTTTCTTGAACAAAATTTATATAACATAATATAACCCAAGGGTATATAACAACACTAACGTCTGTTTTTTGTGACTATAAGATATATAGCATTACCAAAGGTTACATATATGACTAAAGGGTATATAAAGGACCATTTTCGTGGCATGGTAGTTCCCTTAGTTTATATAATATTTCTAGAAGTTTTATAAGAGCCATTCAGTTTATATAATAGAGCCAAAGTTTATATAAAACTACTTGAAGTTTTATAATGGTACAAGCCGCCAATTTTTCATCTGTCCATTGCAGATAAAAAAGAAAATGTCCGTTAAGCCAAATTTTTCAATTGCAGATATATGGATTCCGTTTTATTTAATAACGACAATACATCTTTTTAGGTATACAATATTTCTAAATTATGTAATGTTACTTTTATGAATTAATATCACCTAGGTGAACTTTTTATATTTTGTCATTAAAATTATTAAAAATTGCTTATTTTTGGAGGGATCTGTATTTTTTAGAAGTATCTATGATGATATTCAGAGTAAAATTTTAATTGCAGTTGAATTTCACCACGAACATGCCGAAAAATTGCAATTTTAAAATGTAAAAATATTAAACCCTTACATTATAAAAATGCAATAGAAAAAAATATCGAAATTCTATGTCGTAAATAAAGCTAACGAAAAGTAATTTAACTAACAATTCAATCGCTAAAAGTAATCAGTCTGAGAAAATTTTAAGCGTTGTGGAAACGTTTCCATCACCATTATAAACAAAGTGTATAAAGGTAACCGAAACATTACTGCAGCCACGCCTATGACCAAATTAATTAATCGAGAGGGTTATATAATAAGTTATATTAAGTTAACCAGAATATTTTTGTTACTCATTTTATAAAACTTTTAGATATGTTATATAACATTACTTAAATCAGGTCACGATAACCTTTATATAATCCTCCATTTAAGCTCTATAAGGGGTTTATAGTGGTTACAAAGAGGTTTCGAGTACTAGTCTATACATATAACTCAAGTTATATAATTTGGTAATGGAAACCTCACCGTTACTATTATATAAAAAAAATTGTTTCACGGGCCGTCTAGGATATTATTATTGTTTTGAGCATATAATCCTCATAGAAATAATAATGATGATTCTCTAATTAGCGGTAGGGTAATAAAATATTTGCCATTCGATATAACAAGAATAGAGCTAATGACGCTATTTCATCTGTTATCACAAGATTTTTAAATTATAAGTATGTATTACTTATGTATATAGCTTACGGCTACTTATATTTTTTGCTGGTAGTTCGTTCGTTCTTCGTCCTATAAAGTAGTATTTTTCAATCAAGTCTCTCTTTCTAGAATATTTCATCACAATTTGATTTTTATGGAATATGGTACATTTCTGAAAATGTATTGTCTTTAATTTATGGGGACTACAATTATTTTCAACAATATCAAAGTTGCACAATTCAACAATAATATAATTGCTTGGCAATATAGGTTTCGTTCGAATCATAGCTACGAAATCTCTATGCTTAAAGTAACGACTGATATTCATTAAGCTTTGTAGTTGTTTAAGTAGGCTATATTTCGGGATTCTCCGGTACAATAGAACAGAAAAAAAACTTGTTTTTATTCTATCACACAATCTTTTATTTAGGGCGATAAAGTTTCAAGTCTTGGATTGCCTAATCAACAGATCCAAAACAATAATAGACTGACTGACTGACTGAAAACAAATGAAAATAGAACAAGTAAGAAAGCTAGAATTGGTCTAAGTCCAATTCTTATGATACCCTAGAAGAATTCCCGTATAAAATGGTATGGTCACCGATTTGATTTTTGAAGTGGTTTTTCGCATATATTTCTAGAACAGTTCGTCGGACAGAAAAAATTACTATAACTAATTCTTATAGGATTTCATATTCTGAAGAAGTTTTTAGTACGATAAAAATGTTTCGGACTAATCGTTTTCACAATATATGTAAAAAACCTAAATTTTTATATGCCAACACCAAGAAGGGGTTGCCCAATTTATTCCATTTTTGGCATTTTATTTGTTATTACTATAAAAACACCATGTACCAAATTTCAGCTCTCTATGCCGGCGTGCTCTCAGGCAGTGTACCAATATATAGTGGAAACCGACATTTTTGTATGGCAACCCCATGAAGTAGTTGCCCGATTTGTCTCACTTTCGAACTTAATTTGACTTTGTTTTAAGTCTCTGTACAAAATTTCAACTTTCTAAGTGAAAGCGTTCTCGAGTTATCGTGCGGACTGACAGACGGATGGACAGACGGACGTACAGGCGGACGGACATGCAAAAATCACAATAACTTTTAATATTATGCTCTACCATCATTATTTCTGTGCGTTACAAATGGAATGACAAACTTAGTATACCCTATAGATTTCATCTAGAGTATAAAAATGGAAAAGATATAAAACTTTACCCGGCAAAAAATTATAGTCATTAAGTTTTGCATAAAAATTCTTATCTTGATTGACATTAACAAGGCATTAATTTCTAGAGTTCACGATAAGCTCCTAAAGAATATTGCCCAAGAATTTTGTCAAAAACGTTTTTATATAGTCAAAGTGAGATAGCCAAAGTGGTAAATTGGCTTTTTAGATATACCGGCTCTTCTTAAGTTTCTATTCTAGGGCCATTATTGTTAAGTGTATGAATAAATATCCTAGTAGACGTTATAACTATTGGTACCATCCATTTTTATGCAAACGATGTGCAACTTTATTTCTGGAGATAAATTGACTTAATGGAAGGCAGCATATGTCGACTAAATGTAGACCCCTCTAGTGTGATCATAATTAGCCGATAGAAAGAAACTTAGAATTAAATCCCAATAATTCTTACTAACTGGCAACCTAGCCACATATAGCAATATATCTTTTAATTATGTTAATTCTGAGTGCTTTTATGCTTTTAGATTGCTTGGAGCAAGATTTTATATTTCTAGGTTCTAAGAAAGAGTAAAAAGACCATAAAATTCGAGGTACCTACATTAGATATGTTAGCGCAATCGCACACAAGAAGTTTGCGATTTTAAAAAGGAGGTTTTTAATTTTTTCTGTTGATCATCTAGTAAAATTCACGATGCTTAAACAAGTTTTTCTTTCGTTTCTTTCCGAAAGTTTTCCAAATACAGGAACAGGTTATCGTAAAATAAGTGTTATATCAATCAATTAATCAGAGTCCTACACACGTGATTAACGAAACAAAACGAATTATGACGAAATTATAAACCGAACCGATGGCTGGGTAGTCTATTATGGAATGGAACACAACATTTGAACTGATGTATACGTTAAATGATTCATATTTTTTCGTATCTGAAGTGTTGAGGAATTCGATCACATTTATACAAAACTGCTATTATAAAAACATTTGCTTTCTGCACGCTCTAAAACATGTTATGGTCCATTCCAGTATGCACTACCCATTTCACAATTTGTATACTCTGGTCTAGTATGCCATGCGACATCTAGTACTTCTGCCATCTATGGTTTCACTTATGACTTTATTACACTTTACACAGTAATACCCTAGACACACAGCACGATCCAATGAATCATTAGTATTAACTATTCATTAAAATGTCGTGTGTCATATAGTATACGTCATTATGGTTCGAAAAGCAGATGATAATGAAGTGCACTAATGAAGCGTTTTCTTCCTTCATTATAGCTATAATGAGTAAAAATGTGCTAGATTTGGCTTGTAATTTAAATATGGAGCTCCGCTGTGCACCTGCTGATTTGAAAAATAAGAAGAAGAAATGCAAAGCTCAAAGTAATTATGTCAAAATATTTTTTAATAAAATATTTTTTTCATTTCTCAATCGTTAAATGAAATACAATAAAAATGAATAGAACTGAAAGTTAATAAAAACAAAGTTTATCGCGCTGAGTCCATCGATATCGCTTCTTCAATGTCGTCAGGAAATCAGAACCAGTTTGACAGTACAATTTATTTAAAGAAATGGCTGTGTGTCTGCAGTTTATAATGATTCATTAAGAGCGCTGTGTGTCTAGGGCATAATTGTTGGAATAACTTTAACTTTATATTTCGCCATGTCGGGTAATTATTAACAGCTTGTTGCGCGATGGCAAGCTGTGTTCTTGTGTGTTATTGAACAATTTCGGGATGTGTGGACGTAAAGAAATAGGAAAGTTGGATGGGAACTGAAAGAAGTATTATACTTAAAATTGAATTACTTATAAAAGTGAAAATACATAGCCATATAATCAATCGTAAGCAACCAGAAGCATATAAATAAGGTAAAGTAATAAAGCAAGGGTACTTAAGGATAATAAAATCGGTGCAAGGAAATCCTGCGTGTGACTATCTTACCTGCCTCACATAAGCAGCCCACTGCTGTGGTATGATCTTGGTCAGGGTAAGTAGTTTTGAATCGTAATTTTACGTATACAGGTACATCAGTGGGAGAAAAATAAATGTTGTCATCAGTTTAGTTTACACTATGTATGCTGCACAAATTCAGAGCTCATTTCCGAGTGATTATTACTAATTTATTGACGAATTCTTTCTTTAGGTTATTCAAAATTGTTTCTGAGCTTTTAGCCAGCGGCATAGATTAGGCACCCCAAGATCTCGCTTTGCGGGGGGGCCCCCAAAATTTAGAGGCCCCAAACTAGTAACTAAAATTTTCAAAGAATTCCATTATTTTACATAAAATAATATAACATAAGAATATCGCATTACCATGTTTGGGTTGTACCAGAAAATTGCTTGCTGGGATTTATTAGTAGAACCCGTACGACCCCGTCAAATATCAACAACGCTACTGCACACATAAGTCTCTTTTTACAATTTTTCCAAGGATTTTATATTTTTTTAAATATCTTGAAATACTGCTGAAAATTTTCGTCTTTTTTAGACTGAAATTCATTTGAAAAAAAATCTTTTTTTCCCAATGAATTTACAAAATGCATTGATATGCAGGAAAAATATCGAACTTTTCGACCCAGCGATCAGAGAGGTCTCATCAGTGTGGTTATCTCTGATCGCCTACCACAGAATACGTAAGAAAAATAAACTAAGCTTGCATTGTTAACATTGGATTGTTTTCGTGGGTTATATAATATGTATGTACTATAGGGGAATGAAGTAGGTTTAGTATATACATGATCCAATTCTAATATAAATATAAGGATACCTCGACCTGACGTAGAGAAGCCGCCAGTTTTCTCTTAGAAATTTACTGGAAATTTTCTCTTTAGAATTTTTATGGATATTTGTAGAGACCGACACAGAGTCTGAAAATAAATACTCGGCCACCAACAATGTATAAAAATTCTGCCGACACATTTTCTGTCAATTTCTAAGAAGAATGAGTGCTTATTGCTTAAGTAAGGGGTTACACTACCTTCAGAACTTGATCATACTTCTGGGAATATGTTTAGCGTTTAACTGTTTCAAAATTAAAATTATATTCGAAGTTATAGTAATTAGAAGTAAGCGCGTCAGGGAGTAGTTGTTTTTTGTTTTGGATTTTTTCTCGATATATCTTGATCTGCTAAACCGATTATGACAAAATTCAAGCCACACACACTTTATTCTTCCTTTTATAAATATATATTTAACAAGAGTCCTTAAAAGTGTGCTGGCACAGCACAGGCGAGCTTTGTGTGACAAATAGATTTAAAAGGAATATTGAATGCAGCCGAGGATTAGAACGTGCGAGCATAGCGACAGGCGCACTTTTGTATTGCATCAGTTGTGATTAACGCCCCAGGCACACGATGGCCATCTATGATCATTGATTCAATTACGTAATAATTACCAATGATCATACTTTGGTAAGGCAATATCTTAACGATAATTCGATTTTTCAGATCACACTGCACGAAAGAATTTGTACAAAAATGAGTACGTTACGCAATTCTCAATTTTCTATACATAAATGGAATCAGCTGATTGCTGTTAAACTTTCCCAGAACTGGAAATCACTTCAAGAAATTTGATATCTTATCACAGCGAGCGCGTGTGCCGACAAAGCTTTCCACAATACGAATTTATGCAAGCTTCTGATTCTATCATTCATGTCAATGATGAAACTATAGTTGTGTTCCATTGGGCTGTGTAAAGTATTCGTGAGCACTTTCCAAATGGAACACAAGTTTGTCTTGTCAAGAGTAAAACATAACCTCCAATTTCAGACATTTCTGTTATGTTTCTGTTGTATCAAGTTTTTTATGAAAATAGTTAGGATTATTAATCATATTACTCAAATTGACTTCAACTGAAAACAAAACAACAAAACTAGACCTATATCCGAGCTACTTTCCTCGAACATTACAGTATAGTACTTACCGTAGTTATTTTCATAACGATAATATACAAATTTAAATAATTCTCCTGCTCTCGATGAGTTACTAATTTTATTTGCTTTTTTATAAACATTTCCTCTCAAATTTCATCTATTTGACATTTCAATAACCACTTAGCAGCCCCGGCACCCCTGGATTCCGAGATCGCGGTGTTTCTTCAAATCCCGAAATCCTAGGATTGAAATAACTAATCCTGGGATTTAATACAAAATGTTCCAATAATTTAATGCCGTAAATTAATACTGAATTCGCTTGAAAACTATACACTCCAAATCCCACTGCATTACTAACATCTCATGCAGCTGGTCTTCTATTTCAAATGAGGTAACACTTGAATTTGATTCAGGTGGTGATTTAATAGCTGAATAAATTTCTACACAACAACCATTAATTGTAGAAGAAGAAGTTATATAACTTGCAGCCAATTGAATTTGAAACACTGTCAATCAAAATTTATAGAGAAGTATTTCCTTTTGAAAAGAACATACTCCTATTTAATGATGATAAAGCCTTCCAGTGTAGAGTCTGAACGAGTATTTTCTTCGACAAGACAATTTGTAACAAAACCAAGTAAAAAGCTAGAATTGATCTAAGACCAATGCTTATGATACCCTAGATCAATACCTGCATGTAATTTCGTACGGTATCCATCTGCGCAAGTTTGATCGATGAAGTAGTTTTTTGCGTATATTTCTAGAACGGTACGTCGCACAGTAAAAACGATTATAACCAATTTCATAAGATTTCATATTCTGAAGAGCTTTTCAGTACAATAAAAACGTCTAAGACTGATCGTGTTAACAGTATATGTAAAAATCATAAATTTTTATTTGGCAGCACCAAGAAGGGGTTGCCCGATTTAACTCATTGATGACATTACATTTACTATTTTTATAAAAACAGTGTGTACAAAATTGCAGTTCTCAAGCAGTTTCCAAATATATAGTGAAAAACGAAATTTATATATGTCAACCCCACGAAGGAGTTGCCCGATTTGTCTCACTTTCGAACTTAATTTTACTTTTCTTTTGAAATCCTCTAAGTACACTCGTTGTTGAGTTATCGTGACGACGGCAGACGGAGGTGTCCAATCCATTTTGCTATATTATCATTATCTGTAGGTGTTACAAACGGAATGACAATCTGAGTTTACACTATGATTTCATCGAGGGTATAATCAGAAACCGTTTGAATAATGAAACGCTGCACGAGCTATTTTTTCTTACGACTTATTTACAGAAACGCAAGAAATGGATGAATATATTTTTTAGTTTCATTATGTACTGTTTTTTATGATGAATTAAGTTTTGATACAGTAAATCATAATATTAAACCAATTATTTATTAATGTTTTCAGTATTATTATGTAATTTCAAGTATTTTTCATAAATAGTCCAATCCTAATTCCGATACCAATTCCTAGATCCCGGGATTTGGATAATTTAATCCCGATATCCTGTGATTGAAAATATAACACGGGATTGAACTTAGGGCTTGAAGTGAAATATGAGGCGTTTAATTTAATTAGAGCGAGAAAACCTAGTGTTATGTGATATGTTACGGTCTTAAGCTAAAAGGAGAGGAAGTTTCTTAATTTTTGATACTAATGGAATTTTGTTTTTTGTATAAGTCAGTCCAATCATGTGTAACAATTTGCACTAGAAACATTGAATTTCGCTCTCAATTGCAGCGGTAGGTCACAGCTTGACGCCATATGTTAATAGCTTCCGTTTGAGTAGTAAATCGCAAACTCAAGGGACAAGGCGTAGTGCGGGGGCCCCAATTTTTGTGAGATTTTCCTGTCCGTCAGAGCGTCGTGCATTTATCTCTTCCTTCAAGAGACTTGGAAGTCTTAAGCTCTGTGCCATTGAGGGGTTTTCCTCTCAGAGTCCAATTTTTGTTAACGAGAGTCTATCTCCTACGAACAACATCATATTGCGGGAAGCCTTACGTATGCGGAGAGTAAATAACCTTGCTTCTGTTTTTACTACGGATGGTTATGTTTTTGTGAAGAGAAGAACTGAAGATCGACCTTCGAAAATTATCTCCACTAGCCAGCTGCTAGAGTTCATTACTCATACCGGGAATATCGGAGCTGCTGCAGTACAATGAACTTTAGACATGATCAAATTTAATTACACTTTTGTTGCTGTTTTTGGTAGTATTTCTCATTTGTTTCTATCATTTAATGTAGTTTTTATTCTTGTAGTTTTTTGCATGGTCACTTTTAATTTAATTACATTTAACATATATATTTTTCAGTTATTTCTTTTACGTAATTTTGCAAATTTTAATAACAGCTGTTTCTTTGTTAATTTCAAATTCAATTTCTTGTCGTTTCTCTTTGATTGCATATTTGGTTTCTGTATATTTTACTATCTTGGCTTTGATCAATCTAATACCACCATTTATCCTAATTTAGCCATACTAGATATCTTGCCTGAATTTGTTGGTGGAGCTTTGTATGCAAGTGTCCTCTGATAATAGCTCGAGCGATTTGAACAAGATAGGGATATTATTCAACATCTTTTGTAAACGTGCCAACGGATTAAATGTCTGCCTAATAAATGCCAGAAGCCTACGCAACAAAATTGACGAGCTTCGTCAAATTTATGTTGGCTCTAATATTCATGTTATCCTCATAGTGGAAAGCTGGCTCCATGCGGGTATACCTTCGAGTTTGATGTCTATTCCGGGCTATAGCCTTTATAGGAATGACCGTCTAAACCGTGTCGGTGGAGGAGTCGCTATTTACTTGAAGCACGGCCTTAAAGGTTATAGGGTAGATTTTTCGAAGTCAAACAGCATTGAATTTTTGTGTTTGGAGGTTGACACAGGGGCGGACAAATGTCTGCTGGCTGTTGCGTACTGCCCCCCAGGTAATTTTGCCACTAGCAGTTCTGACGAATTTGCCACCTGTATCTCTCGCCTTACCCATCGTTATGAAAATGTTATAGTTGCTGGTGACTTCAATGTAAATATTTTAAATCAATCCAATAATGTGGACAACTTTTTATTTTTAATGCAATCGTTACACTTAAATACAGTTAATTCCCTTCCCACCTACTTTAATTGCAATAACCCTTCACTTTTAGATCTTCTTCTAACTACTAACACTAATAGAATTCTTTTTCATAACCAAATTAGTCCTCCCAGCATACTTGACCATGACCTTATCTTTTTGTGTTACGATATTCCCCTTGAAATTCCGTCTAGCGCCAGCTTCTCCTTCCGTGACTTCAAAAACATTAACTTTGATAACTTATTCCGTGAATGCTTACCCTTACCCTGGACGGATATCTATAATTTTACATCAGTTGATTGCAAGGTGGATAAATTTTATTTTCTAATAAATTATCTATTCGATAAATATGTGCCTCTTCGTACTAAGCTGGTAACCCCTACCACCTGTCCTTGGTTTACCCCCCAAATTAATCTTCTTATAGCCGAACGGGAATATTTATACCAGAATTATAAACGTTTACGCAGCGACTTCGCTCGAAACTTATTTAAAACTGCGCGCAATCGCGTCACTACTGCTATTCGAAATGCCAAACGTCTATATTTCAAATCCAAATTTGATCCGAATTTACCCCCTAAAATACTTTGGCGCAACTTTCGAAATGCTGGCATTTATCGGGATAATGAGCCCCATTGCAATCTCAACCCCAATGAACTAAATATTCACTTTACCTCTCCCCATGCAGACAATGGTGTGCTCAATAGCTCCGTTAGTGATTTTAACTCACGTATTCTTCATTTCAACTCTCCCTCTTTCCAGCATCAAGAAACCTGTTTTGCATTTCGAGGCATTGATCACATTGATCTCATTGCGGCAGTATCATCCATTTCGTCCAATGCTGTTGGTCCTGACGGTTTACATCCCCTTTTCTTCAAAATGCTATTACCGTACATTTCACCATACATACTTCACATTTTAAACTCCTGTCTGACTTACTCTTCATTCCCTAAAGCTTGGAAAATAGCCATCATCATACCAGTAGCCAAGAAACCTTCCCCTGAATCACTTGTTGATTTCCGCCCAATTAGCATTCTCTGCTACTTTGCTAAAATATTTGAGAAAATTTTGTCGTCTCAGATTTCTGAATTTGTCCAAGCCAACAACTTCTTAACACAATTTCAATCTGGCTTCCGATCAGGACACAGTTGTGAAACTGCTATTTTAAAAGTCTCCAATGATCTTCGCCTGATTCTCGACTCCAAGAACTTTGGCATACTTGTCCTACTGGATTTCTCAAAAGCTTTTGATAGCGTCAGCCACTCTAAGCTATTAGATAAGCTTCACAGTAATTTTAAATTCTCTTCCTCTGCGATCTCCTTAATCGATAGTTTCCTCACTGATAGGTTTCAAAAGGTACAAATTGGAGACTCCTCATCCTCCCTACTCCCCCTTTTCTGTGGTGTACCCCAAGGATCTGTGTTGAGCCCGCTGTTGTTTTCTTTGTTTATTAATGACTTGCCAAAGGTGGTTCAAGATGTTCAGCTTCATCTCTATGCTGATGATGTACAAATATACCTGAGTAGGCCTATTGGTCTTATAGAAGATTGTGCTGCACGCATTAATGATGATCTTTCCCGTATCTACACTTGGTCGATCAACAACGGGCTTTCACTAAACCTTAGCAAATCGCACTGTCTTCCTATCTACAACTCTTTGTATGACATGCGTGATATCCCACACATTTTTCTTGACAACTCCCCGCTGCGTTTTGTGAATTCGGTCACCAATCTTGGCGTCAAGCTAAATGGACAGTTAAGTTGCTGTGATCACGTTAAACTGATGCTCTCCAAGATCTATGGGGGATTGCGCAGACTGTGGCTATCTGCAGGATTACTGTCACCAAATATCCGCTTGCAACTCGTGAAAGCTCATATATTACCCCATTTTACCTATGGAAGTTTGATATATCCCAAACTTGATAGCGTATGCTTTTAACGATTGCATTAGATTCGTGTTTGGCATTAAACGTTGGCAGCATATAACTCCGTACAGACTCTCATTGGTTGGCTGCTCGATCAACTCTTACCTAAAGCGCAAAGCCTTAATATTCCTCTATATAATAATTCACTCTGGTAAACCTGGATATCTGTATGACCAGATACATTTCCTGCAATCTTCACGACATTCCAATCTACTAGTTCCTCGTTTCCATTCTTCGACTGGTGAGGCCTCTTATTTTGTCCAGGTCGCTCGAATGTGGAATTCCCTTCCAGTTCGTGTCCAGAGGGCCGGCTCTACCTCTATCTTCAGGCGTCTAATTTGTGAGTTAAGTCTTTGTTAGTTTTATTAATATAGTCTTCTTCTTCTGCTTGGTGGTGTCAGGTTGTGCTAATGCATAAATGAAATCTAATGAATTAAATCAAGTAATTGATGTGAATGAAGTCAGGGAAATTCAAGAAAGTTTAATTAAATAATTAATTATTTTTGTTCTCTTTCTCTAATTTTTGCTTTTCTGTTATTTCTTTATCTCTTATTTTTCTTTTTTCTTGTTTTCAAATTGTCAACTCTTTTTAATATCTTTTACTTAAATAAGTTAGTTATAGTTCATGTAATTTTTCACCCTCTCTTATAATGTACTAGGTTAAGATCTTAGATCTTTTGTACTTTACCGTAATAAATGAATTGAATTGAATTGAATTGAATTGCATTTCTAAGCATTTCAATTTCATTTTCAGCGAAATCCTTTAGAACCAGACTAAATAATACATGCGTAGTTAAACTGTGCACCAGATATCGTCAACTATGTATGTCTCGGTTGAAACCAACGAGGTAAGAACTAAAGGAGATGCATAACGTACCCATTTCTAACACAGTGACACTGATATTGTTTGTACATAAGCGCCGTAAAATTTGTACACCTGTTCACAATTGTACAACCTGTTCGCAATTTTAATCGCTTTTATTGTCACATACTTCAAAGTATTTACTGAATTTGCAAACATGAACATAAAAAAATTAATAATTAAGAAGAAAAGTTCAGTGATAAAAAGTTTTTGAGTAATATTGTTTCATGCCCCTACGGTTATTTCATGAGTTTTCCTGCGTCAATGCGCCAAGCCCATATCAAACCAAACCTATGTATGGATCTGACAGCGAAGACCAAAAATAGCGGAATGAAACATACACAAATGCAGGGCAATTTTGGGTACGCTCATGTACACGGATCGTACATATGATTGCATCTCCTTTAGTTATTACCTCGTTGGTTGAAACACATGTATTTCAGAAATCCCAATACTACAATTTTCGATAGCAAAAGTTATCCAATTCTCAATTTAATTATAAAATTTCTTCATTTGCTCATTTGGTCATTTGTGCAATACTTCATTTCTCCAATTGTTCATTTTTTCACTTAATCATTCCATTCATTTATAACTTCATATTCCCAATTTATTTTCCCATTTGCTATTCTTATTTCAATTGTATTTCCACTGATTTATATCTTATATAGGTACTGAAATATTGCAATAAGAAACGTGAGACGCATAAATAATCGATAGGAAAATATTACCGCGAATTAGTTAGATAGATACATAACTTATATTCATAAGTATACATAAATGGACACACATGAAGATACAAAATTAGTTAAAGTACAGTGCATATAGCCATCCAATGCAAAGTACAAAATGGTCCTGGAATATACGATACATTATATATGTATTCGTGCCACATCATAACATATAAACGGGGAAAAGGGATCAGAACTCCCAAACCACAAATTAATCACGGATTATTCTGGTAAGCATGGAAAATCACTAGAGTAGTATGGGAGCAAGAGGCTAAAAGTTACAATTTTAGAAACAAAGCTCATAACTTCTGATATGCTATCAATATATTTATAATTTTTAGTACTCAGTTGTAAGATATATCTGAGATTATTATAAGCAATTTCTGATACGCTGAGTATTTGTATTTTGTTTTATTTGCATTTCTTTGTACAAGCACATACTGTCACCTTTTGCCCCGGCTTGGGGGCTAAAAGTTACAGACCTGGAGCAAATTGTTACATAAGAAAGAAACACATTCCTTGACGCACTTAAAAGTTTGTTTAGCATAGAATTACAAAAAATAATATAAAATAAATCACTGTAAACCAACCTATAACATCCACGGGTATGTAATCATATTTACGTATATTTCTGTGAACTGTTTAATTTTTTGTTTATATATAAGGAAAATATATTTTTCAAACAGTTCATAAGAATTTAATTTTAAGATTAGGCCTGTTCGGAATAGTGGGTATGCTGCATATGGCTTACTAAACTTGGAGGTGGGATAATTGTTGATGGCAGGAATGCAGCTTTTCGACATTTCAAGACAATTTGTTTATGTGTTTATATTAAGTATAATGCAGCATTTTTTAATAATATTTTGGATGTGCCTCTGGCAGCCCTTCATTATATACGATACGCCATTTACCATTCAGGTGTACAAATCAGAGCAGAGAATTCACACATTATGAGGAACTTCGCGACCAGATGTGCTGTCAAATGCATAATGGGACACCAAATACGAATCCAATCTACATCCACGTGAAGTAGACGGGAATCAAACAGACAAACTGAAAGTCAAAGGTAACGGCGGTATTTGCAAAGAGGAGGGTAAGCGGCGACCCACGTGAAAATGTTGCACAACATTCTGTAAGCCTGTATGTGCAGAATATTCTGCAGAATTCCCCCAATGTAAAAAAATACTTGTCATAATAAATTCTATAAATTTTTGTAAGAATTAATTTTATTTATTTTTTTATTGCTTTTCAATCCCCTTTCCTAAAAAATGTATTACATACCTGGGATGCTTTGAGCTTGGTAACGTATATTTATAATTCAGGTCTCTTTTTTGACGAAGCAAGAATACTTTTCAAAATTTTATAGAATATATTAGGCTACAAATAGAGCCCTGGAGGAATAATTAAAGTGATGGATGAAAATTTCAAAGATTACATAAAGTTTTTTCATTCTCAGAGTTGCAAGCATACCCAGGTATGTAGGTATTGACAGAAGGGTTAACTAAAGAAACATAAAAGAAAATTCAAAACGGCATGACATAAAAAAACTAATGCTTTTAATATCATTATAAGTGTTAAGACAAAAGCCTGTTTTTGCCCTGGTCTTGTCAAAATGTTACACCTTGACATTGTTGAAGGTATACTCGATTCTTGTATCGATATACCAGTGATAGAGTAGATTTGCTGGTTGGAATAATAACTAAACTTTATTCTGCATC
The DNA here is from genome assembly GCA_963930735.1 of Dioctria linearis. NCBI lineage: Eukaryota > Metazoa > Arthropoda > Insecta > Diptera > Asilidae > Dioctria > Dioctria linearis. The sequence goes on along the minus strand of OZ005740.1, from coordinate 293,511,309 downwards.
TACGTTATTACATTTGTCGCAGGTGAAAATAATAACTTGAGGAAATTCACTTCATTCAGCATTCTTACATTCTTGTGCTTCAGCCAGCAACTTTTATCAGATGTTGATATCATATTTCGTCTGGCTGAAATTATCCTGGGGAATGTTGAGCGAAGTGAATTTCGCGATGATACAAAGTAAGGTAACTCAATATTTTTAACTACTAAGCAAAATTATGTGAAGCTATTAATCGGAAATATTAAAAGAAAATAAAACTAGATTTAAATTATGATGATTTAATTATCAACTTATACAATAAGGAAATTAAATTCATTGTGAGAGCTAGTCTCGGACGTGGGAGGGAGTGCCGGTTTATAGTGGACAATTCAGGTTTTCAAATATAAAATTTTATTTAATAATTCAATTTATTTGCTTAATCTAATATCACAAATTCAATTCAAAGAAGGAACTTCAAAAATAAAACTATCCTACAAACTACTATACAATTAAATATAAAATTTCAATAAAAACTTCAAGTAAAAAATAAAATATAAAACAAATTAAAAATTCGAATTAAAATAAAACGATGCGTCTTCTCGCTTGCTTTAATTCTGAAAAAAAAAGGAAAAAGAAGATCTGAGCAACTGTCATAAAAATTTTTCAATATGTATCAATTGACAAACTGCCTTTCTTGGTGCGTGAGAGCACGAGGTAGTAATCAGACACTCAGATTATCTCTGATCAGAATTATCTTTTGTGATGATGCGTGAGGGCACCAGGGTAGTAAAGTGCTATAGTCAATAAATGAGTCAGATAGTCTCTAGCAGTATTCTGCGCGTGCACAGAAGTGATAGCAAAATGCTACTACAAAGAAGAAGCGTAGATTAATCTCTGCGTCAGAATTAGTCTTCTGCTTAGATGTGGACAGGAGATATTGCAGATTAATGTCTGTGCAGAATTAAACTTCTGCTTAGGTGAGGGACGGAATATTGCAGATTAATCTCTGCGCAGAATTAAACTTCTGCTTAGGTGTGGGACGAAATATTGGAAATGATAAGAATTTCAGATTAACTCTGAAATATAGAATTAATCTTCGATAATGAGGTTGGGAATATTTCTTGTACTTAGATAAGTCTCTAAACCAGATGAGCTCTGGACCAATAATGATTTTCTGCTGCGGCTCGTCGGCTTTATATAGCCGCCGCATCCAGTTATAAGTTCTCGCCTCTGGGCGTTCACCTAGAAACTTATTGATGCGAAGTCTGAACGTACCACAGACAGCTGGCTGACGTAATGTCAATTGCTGTCATCACCAATGTAGGAGGAATGAATGTTTAAGGTAAGTTTATGATGTTTTTATATGTCATGTTAAAATTAATAAACATTTTTTGTATGTTTTAGATAATATTATTGATGGGGGAAATTAGATAATATTTTTGATGGACCAAAGAGAAGAATTTGTCTGATTTTAGATAAGTATTTTTTATATAAAACAAACTTTTAAGTTGGATTCTTTGTGTTGGATTTTCTGTCCTTTTAGGAGATATTGTTTTTGGACTGCAACGAGGGATCAAGGTATTATGATTTGACTGGAAGATTCTACGAGGGATAATATGCTTGTAGGTGAACTGAACATCGATGAATAGAAAATTACGTTGCGATTAAGAATCAGACCAGTTTCAACGATTCATCAGTAATGCAATTTTGACAAATAAATGAAGCTTTGTTCGTTTCATTTATACATCGATCATGGGCCCATTCATTGCACAGCAAACATTGTGTCCAATCTTCTCCTGGCCGAAAAAGCTTCATGAACTACACAATAGTATTCTGCATCAGCTTCACTTTTTTCGCTCTTCTCTTCTTGTAAAATTTTTCTTTTTGTTGCGGTAACTTTTTTATTTTCTTTTGCTTTACATTTTAGTTTATTTTTTCCTTTAGCACGAACTGTACAAGTAGATTTCCTTACTCTTTTTGACGCTTCCTTTCGGTTCTCTCGGTGGTGCTTTAGGAAAAGGTCGGACTGATTTTGGGCTAAATGTCATTTTTTCTATCAAGTTACTGGGCGGATCAGGTAATGAATCAATCAGTTATATTAACAGTGTGCCTGCTATTTGAAAGGCCTGCAACAGCTTTGTCAACTTCAGATATTCCCGAAACAAGTTCCTTTTATTTGATGATTTCGTTATTGTCTTTTGCATATTTAAAAATCCCTGGAAGTTAATATATAGACATAGTTTTTCCGGCATTGTTCATCATCCAATTGTCCTATACGACGAAGCAATAGTGCTTGCGCGGTCCATGCACGCATACATCAAGTGGTTGTAAGCGGTGGGTGCAGTGAGGTGGAAATGAGGCCATAATTATTCTATTCGATTTTCCTTTGTCGATAACCTTAATATCAATATGAGATGAATGGTTGTCTAACAACAGTATTAAAATTTCAGAAATTGTTGGCTTAACGAACTTAATAAAATGCTCCACATAAACCAAGAATTCAGTTACCGTCATCCATCCAGAAATGTTTTCTGATCCAAAGCTTTATATTTCAAACGTGGAAACACAAGCATTGGTGGAATACTGTTGCCGGCAGCATTTATCGTCATTTCGTCGGTGACCTTTCTGCAGAGGAAATGGCTCCAACCTGTTTTTATCCCTTTTTGAGCCAACATTATTTTAGGCCTCTGAATTGTCAGAACACCAGTCTCGTCAAGGTTCCAGATTCTTGGCAGGGGTGGCACATGTTTAAGCATGCATTTTAGAAGAGAGGCGATCAATAGTCTTTCTTGCTCTCCGTTAAAAGCCTACCTTACAGGTTTATAATATAAACTTTATATCCTCTGATACTTGTAATAAACTCTCGAGCGACTCAAGGCGGAACTGACTGGCAGGCAAAGGTGGCGTAATTCGTACACAGTTTATTCTCTCTTAACTTCGAAGTGTTTTCTCTCATACATAGATTTATAAATGTACATATAAGAAGGATGACATAAAGGACCACGCACTGGGATTTGTACTTGAAATTTTTTTAAGTACCAGTACCGGGACTTGTACTTGTACTTAAAATATTTCATGTCCAGGTACTGGTACTGTACTGGTACTTGTACTTGGAATTTTACAGGTACATACCTGTAAAGTACTTAAGTATATTGATACTTGAGTACTAGTAACAGTACCAGTACCTGGACTTGTACTTGAAAAATGTTTAAAGTACCAGTACCGGGACTTGTACTTGAAATTTTTTTTAAGTACCAGTACCGGGACTTGTACTTGAAAAATTTTAAAGTACCAGTACTGGGGACTTGTACTTGAAATTTTTTTAAGTACCAGTACCGGGAATTGTACTTATACTTAAAATATTTCAAGTCCAGGTACTGGTACTTGTACTTGGAATTTTACAGGTCAGCTGCAATTATCTTCGATAATACTTTGAATGAAAAGATTAGGACCAACTAACTTAATTAAATCAGACGGATGTTATCGCCACAATCCACCTCCTCAATTTTCAGTGAGTGTTATGTGAATAAAAAACTGTAACGAATAACCAGGGAAAGGTTCAGGACAAAGATTCAAGCATCCATCAAGATAGTACAGAAATTTCACTCATTATTCCTTCTTCATTTCCATTTAAAGTTCATATAGTCCAGCCAATAGGGACTAAATAAGACCATTGCCCTACAAAAGGGTATTTGTGATTTTTATATATGTTACTTAGTTCCGCACCCCGATGAAAAAATCTACGTTTTCACCTTTGGAGCGGATCCCGCGGAGTCCGCCATCTTGGATTAGAAGTACAAAAAATTGTTTTTTTCAAAATAATTCCTCAACGGTTAATCCTACGACAAAAATGGCTGATACAAATTTGAAGAAGACTAAATTCCCTACAGTTTTTTGTATACACAATTTTGTTGAAAGCCTGAAGTGTAACGAGTTACAGTGGCGGAAACCTGCGTATTCTTCCAAAAATATTATATTATACAGGGTGTTTCGTCCATGATGGTCTATAGGACAGTCACCTAGTCAAACAAAAAATTGTATCGCAAGGGGTCGGCGGCAAGTCTTTCACAAAATACCCTGTATCTTAAAAGTTCAAGGTCAGTTACAGAGTTCATTGTATGAAGAACTTCATGGCCTTTCAAAAGATTACTCGACCAGCCCCGTACAGTAGAAAATAATATTGTTTCTATAATTTGTCTCAACTTCGCCAGCTGTAGAGCTGACAGAAACAGAACTAAAGAGAAGAAAAAGACAAGCTATTTTATTCATGTGTTACACGGCGAATATCAATTTCTGAGAATGGTCCTTAAAGATTTACAGAAATTTTCTATAGTGGATGATGAGGGGGTTAGAAAAATTTGTGAAGGCTTTGACAAGAACTGCCAAGAAATAGCAAATTGACATAAATAAAAAGTTTGACAGGTATGGAAAATTACAGATAAACGAAAGTTTTAACAGGTTTGAAGAAGAAATGTATTAGAAATAAAAAATAATTGGAATTAATTCGACAAATGTAAAACTAATTATACTTGTAGAAGTCGATTTCGCTAAATAGGATTAGACTAGAGTAGGAAGGTAAAATGTAATAGAATAAGTCACGTAGGCACTCGGTCATCTTGGAATGTATTCAAGTATTGTTCTGGTCCAGTTTATTTTATTTTTTGCTAGAAAAAAAAACAACAACAAAGGAAAAAATAGAGAAGTTGCTGTAACAAATAAAGAAAAGATAAAAAAGCAAAACAGAAGGAACAAGTGCTTATTTTGCAAGCTACCACTTGACGAGCCGAAGCGCCCAAAGTAGGGCTTCTCCGGGAAATCTAAGGTTCGCCTCCCCAGGCCCCAGTCGGCAGAGCTGCTTACGATTTTGAATGCCTCGTTGAACGAGAAAAGGGCAAGAAGTTTCTTGTTTGCAGCGTGCGTTCATTTTTTGTATAGCAGGAACCTTGATCAGCCACGTTGTTCGACCAAACATAAATAACGTAACAATATTTGAAAAATCTATGCAATGAATACTATCACCAATATTTTTTTCTATTTTTGTAGTTTTAATTAACTTTTACAAACAAGTACCTATTTATATGTATGTACGTGTGGAAGAGATTTATTATTTGATTTGTTATTATTTGACATTATATTATTTAAACTTTAGGCAGTATGCTAACAGCTTACAAGACAAGATATACAAGAAATACTGACTTACTAATGAAAAGAGGACACAAGTCCTATTCCAGTTCAACACTGAACTTATTTTGAAAAAAAAAAACATTACATAGATATATGTACAATTTTTATTTGTTCCAGTATTGAACTAGACGGTCAATATACCTAGTTGATTTGAATGCAAGATAAACGTGTCCGTTTTCTCCTTTTCTCTTTAAACTAACGAATATTTAGTAACGAGTACCTATTTCAAAAGCACATTCCTATAAAGTACCACCTGAGACCTATAATAATTTCTAATAACCGCTATATTATATTATGATTATAATTTTTATAAACCGAATTTATTTTATCCATTAGCAAAAGCTTAATTGAATATTAAATTTAAACGACAAATTTAAAAACTGCATGAAACTGGAGTGTTATTGCACATAATTGCTACATGCGTAATTAATAATTTACAGCGAACCATTCTGTCAGCGTAATATTATTTCACCACATTAATGCAGTTTCTACTTTAGGGGAGAATTCAGTGATGCATCTAACATGAGTGTTTACTCCATTACTGAGGCAAATTGCTGTTCCAACACAGCCGAATAATATTGAAAATTGCAGCTCACTGCCATAAAAGCTTTACTAATTGAATGTGCGAAAATTAGCCTCAAGTTTCTTAAAGCAAATAAACCCGCCCATTACAGAACCTTTGCTAATGTACATAATTGCCAAGATACTAGAATTTACGAAGGAATAAATGAATTCTGGCAGAGTCCATGTATACAATCGACAATTAGGCGAATCCTGCCTGCTAAGTAGAAACATCTGCAAACAGACACATTATCATCTATCTGCTGTACCGATATGAAAAAAATACAACAAGCACAATTTGGTGTCTATTTCCGTAGGGTTCTGCCTCTGCAATTTGCTCCTTTCTTTTATTCTGTCACGTTCCCATTTTTTCCCTCGATAAGTAGATATTCCGAGCCCGAAAATACTGTCTACGAATTTAATATTCCCTCCTTACTCGGAGTATTCAGGTAAATCCATCAAAAGTCAGAGGATTTACTAAGAGCTAAGAGTTTGGGAATTACGAAAATGAATCACGCGATGCGAAACTGTAATACTCAAATTTAATAACTGTCAATTTTTCTGATTTGATATCTATGAGACAATCACGAAAATTGTCATCTATGTATGTATATGAGTATTTCAAATAAAGGAATGTGACATGCGAAATTTAGGTTTTCTTCTTGTCAATAATTCAAAAGCGCTATATTGAAAGTGGGTCTTCAAATAAGTAGGTCGGAGGTTTAATTAAATATTAATTGCCATAGCTTAAATATTACAAAATTTTGTTGTTGTCCTACCCTTCGAAACAATCTGTTTTATTTCGCTATTATATATTGCCTGAAACGATTGCTTACTTACATCCATACTTTTTACTTTTTGTATACACAAAAAAAAAGGAAAACTCCTCATTATAATTTTCCCTAAAGACTCAGGGCTTTAATTGTCCTTGTTAATGAATTTTTTAATGAATCTTTCCCAATTAAAAAAGTTTTTCTTCTAATATTTGAATTTCTCGGACAGTGTTGGGTGTGGGGTATCGAGGTAGGGGAAGGATAGAAGAAATTTTACAAGGATAACATGATAGCCCTTACGGCAGGCTATTGCAGGTTGCCTACTCAAATTTGCTTAATATAAGGATATGTATGCACTGAAAAAGCTGTTGCTCATATGCAATGCACATTTTAATTTCGGAGAGTCTAATTGGGATTTTCTACGATATGCTATAAATACACGGAAATGATGAAAGTTGTACGAAATCCACATTAAATTGTTGGTTCAGCGTTGAAATTAGTTTATTTTACACTAAACTCTGGTGTTTTGAATGAGAACTACTGGATTATATATTAATGTATCATTAGTCACGAAATGTAAAAATTTTCTTTTAAAAAATTATAATTTTTCGTATTTCATGCATTTGTTCAAAATTTGTCAACCAAAAATTTTCTTTTTCTTTTCGCATGATGTTTGTTTTGTTAATCCAAGAGTTGGATTAATTGACGAAGACTGAAACAATGCGAGAATTGTAGGCGATGCGAAAATTGAAGTGAACTGTAGGTAACGATGTGAATGAAACGAGAGATTGAACGAAAGTAATATTTTTATTATAAAAAACACAAAGAATAGTAAAACAAAAGATGCTACCAACATTGAAGTTTAAAGTTCATTTATACTTAGTTCAGAAAGATTGGAGATCCAAATTATAAGGGTGTTGGGTAACTTCATTTTTACAAAATCAAAATAAATATTTGCAAAAATTCTTTCTTAAAGGTCAGAATAATGTTGGTGTAATCAACCAAAAACTATTTGTAAAAGAGAATTACGATTGATTTTACGGATGTATAAAATTGTATTAAATTACTCAAAACAATATAGAAATTATTTTATATTCCTAATTCACATATACATCGTGCTAACTTTTGCTGTAAAAAGAGAAGTGAATGCTAAGTGTAAGTGGTTTTTTGAAGATCTTGAAATGTACAACGTATTTGATGAGAATGAAATTAAATTCAATTAAATTCAGTTAATTTTATTAGGAGGTTATACAACAAGATAATATAATCTTTTTCTGTACTATTTTAAAGAGGAACTAAATATATCATACCAAAAACGACAAATAAACAATAGCTATATATAATTTAAAATTCAATTAAAAGCAAAAAAAAAATACGTAAGTTAAAAGTATAAGTTATAATTATAGTTATAGTTAAGATAATTAAGCAAATATAGAGAAAAGTGAAGAAAAAAGAAGTTATTTAGAAAGTGATTAAATTGCATTCACACACGTAGCACGACTTCTAGAAACCAGACCCGGCAAACCACAATATCAACCATAAAGTGGAAAATACTGAAAAAAAATGCATTAACTTTGAAAGTTTTTAAAAACACATTATAGAGGGCCACATAAATGGAATTGGCGATAAATTGAGGTACCTACTTTTAATTGAAATTGGGTGACTTTGGATACTTTTTGGATAAATATGGCCATATCCCAAGTGATATTCTTTCCAATTTTTGGTGACTCAAGGTGATGGGTACTTTTATAAGGAGTATGTAATGGTTACTCGGTTATATAAGAATTTGAGTGGATATATAAAAGTTTTATTATATTACCAGCTGGTGATGCAGTTATATTACAGTTTTTTAAGGTTACTAATGGTTATCATGGAAGTAAGTTACTACAGGTTTTTATAAGTTGGTGATGCAAATGTTTCAATCACCGGTCTATATAACTTACATTACAGTAACCATTTCTAGCAGATATATAAGAAAGTTTTATAATTGTTTTCATTACCACGTTATATAACTTACTGGTAATAAGTGTTTATTGCGGTATCCGTGGTTACCCTTGTATAACTCGACAACATTCAGTTATTTAAGTGACTTTAATAAAAATTGGGAACTTTCAGTAATTCATATACCCTCTGTAAAATATCGTAAAATTTTTTGGTGGCCCTTTAGTAGGTGAACATGCGGCGAGCGATTTTTGCAGGAGCTGTAAGGACTCGGAGGAATTAGAATCCGTCCAACATGTACTCTGCAAATGCCCCGCTCTGATGAATAAAAGAAGTAGGCGGTTGGGTAGCTAGATCGTTTCAAGTCTGGGGGACTGCAAAGCAAGGAATTTAGATGTGTCCTGAGTTTTCTGAGAGAAGCAGGATGGATCTATGTAAAGAGTCTTGGAGATATCTTGAGTTTCCCAAGTGAAGCAGGATTGATCTAGGGCGTCTTGAAAAGGTTATCGTACCATTTTTCTCACATTACCACTTTTTTTTTTGTTTTTTTACAAAAACGTGTTTAACATAACTTTTTTTTTATAATAACTGTAAACTGCACACTAACCTTTTTAATTTAACCTATTATACCCTATGTGCTATTTGTAGTCGTTAAAGAATTATTAGTTCATAACAATTTTTCAAAGCTAGTCTCAAACCTATTTTCAAAGATAATTTGTTCTCTTAGTGACTGAAAATCGTAATAAAAGAAAAAAAAAATCTTCTAATTCCGGTATGACCTGAATAGGAGCTAATAACTCTTTAAGGGCTACAGATAGCACATAGGGTAAAAGTCATATTAAAGATCAGAGTCCACAGTTCACATTTTTATAAAAAAAAAGTTACATATGCTAACCAACTTTTGTAAAAACAAGATGTCAAAATGTGGTACTAAATCCGAAATTATTACTTTAGATCACCAGAACTCCTGAGAGGAGAAGAGTACGGCGCTGATTGAACAGGCGGTATACCTTGTACTTCTTAAGATCCAGGGTGTTTTGCGAAAGACTGGCATAATTACTCAATCATCTCTCAAACGATTGATGCGGACGACAACTGTGATGCTTCGATCGACTAATAATTACTGACTGACGATAGTGATAAGCGATAATCGAGAACTGCTGGCGACTGCTTACTGGACACTGCTTACTGGACACAATAACTACTGCTCTATATGTATTTCAAATGGAGGCAAATTTTTCAGCCGGGCACTAGTTTTTATGTTAAGATCGTAGCATTTAAAAGCGTTTTATTTTTAAACAATAACGACTTCGATGTTTTATATTGTTGTTTGTGAGGAGTGAGGTATTAAAATGTGGCCCCATAGAGAGTGCGGCCCCAGCTTGCGCCTAATGCACCTTATGGTAAGTGCGGCCTTGGAAACAGGAATTCGAAAACATTAAAAATTCAACAAGTAAATAGATTTCTGTTAACCTTCTCTCACTCACTGAATGTTTGATATTTTTGCTCTCATTTTTTGTTTTTTGAATAATTAGAGCAATTTCTGTTTTTTCAACTTAAGAGTACCTACATGAATAAAACAAATTTACGTTTGTACTTTTTGTGTTGTTAGATTAAATTGTCAAAAAAAAAGCAAAACAAAACAAAACATTTCTGTATTTACAGTATGCAGGTAGCGTGTGTTAAGTTAATATTTGATGAGTTCTTTGTACGTGGGTTACGAACTTGATACCTTTGTTAATTTTTAATACCGAAGAAGTACCTTCATCGTGGCATACATATACATTACATATATATTTAGTCGACTTTGTTTCCATGTGCTGTTGAACAGTAAGGCAAGAAAAATTGGCTTACATTGTTGGATATGCTTTTTGCGAATTTTTAGAAATGTTAAGATTTTATTATTAATAAGGAAGTGAATTATGAGCTGAAAAAATTAAGCAACCGTTTTTATGGACGTCTTGCTTCGATCCAATTAAAAAAGAATTCCACTTAACAATTTTGGAATTCCAATTCCTCATCACTTTCTGTTTCTGAAATGTAATTATTTACACAATAACTGCTTGTTTTTTATTAGGTCCAGCTAAAAGGACTTAAAAATGCCCAAACATTAAAATTAAGAATAGTGCAGGAAAAGCTTTAAAATGTACACATTTACACAGTTTAAACAGGGACAAGCTTCGGACTTCCTTAACACATTGCTGCAAACGACGGCTATAGCCGTCCAATTTTTGGCAAAATGTAGGCAAATTTCGGCTATAACCGTCTTTCATAATATCATTAATAAAAGATGAAACGTTTTTAGTACGGACTATAGTACCTAATGCATTTATTTGTTAATTCTTCGGTAGTACGTTGATCCAAAAATTAAATTAAATTGTAGATAAATTGTTAGTTCATTTCGTGTATGATTTTTCTTGTCTTGAACAAGTCAGAATATGTACGATTTAATAATAAAATGACTGCCAAATAAATGTCGATGAATCGACTAAATTCAGCCGTTTCTTCTATGTAAAATGTGTCTGTTCAGAGCAGCATGCTAAATATCTTGGAAAACGTTTTGAAGTAAAGGTCCAAATACAATGATACCGACACAACATTTACGACGACAATCGTAAATGTCGCCGAATTAACCCAATGACACCGACATTCTTATGTTTGTTGACATATCAATATAAATAGGTGCTAAAATTGTTTGTTGAAGTTTATTAACAAAATGGGAAAGATATAAAAAAAAATGTTGCAAAAGTTTTATAAAGAATGATTAGCGCTGAGATTTTGTGGAAATATCACCTACCACTTATTTCTTTTAATTTTTTTTCTCTTAAATATGTAATTCGATATTGGGGAGTTCTTTTGTCGTAAAAATAACATGTTTCCCTGCTTAAATTAATTAATTCTTTTCGGAAGAAATTTTTTGCTCATTATTCTGAACTGTAAAAATCATATAATGACAACAGCGACGACAAATATTCAATTATTTCTAACTCCGGTTACGGCAACAAAATCGGTCGGCGCCACTGTGTAGAGCAACATGCTATTGCCATAAGGTCGGATTTAAGTTGTCGTCGCAAATGTTGCGTAAGCATCATTGTATTTTGGCTCTAACTGTATGAGTTTGACGACAGCGTAGAAAGCAACTTGTTTGGTCTGAACAACAAAAAGAGAAAAAAGCAATTTTAATAAAAAATATTCATATGTATGGGTGCATACATGGCGGATTAAATTTCGCTTTTGATTTTTTTTTTTAATTATGTGGTTGACAAATTTTTTCTTTTAATGACAGTTTTATCAGCTAGATAGGTACCTATTTTGTTTTGTTCGAAAGAAAGTGATCAGGTGGCCTCTGACTTGCAGCGGATTACAAATACTTTACAGTGGTCCTTGCTACCAACTATAGCAAACCAAAGAAAGGTAAAGTCATGATTCCATTGAAATAACTTGCCCCCCTTTTAGCTACTAGCTACTACGTATACTAAGATACATCTTTAGATTTATATATCTCTATAATTCATTACTCATATGCAAAATATAATCTTAAGGTATTAGCTAGAATTTCAATTCATAAACAAATAATATCTTAAGGTATAAGCTGCTTTGAATATAACATCAGTTCAAAATATAAAAATATTTCAAAATTACATCATTACTCTATATTGTACAGACAGGCTATAAATAGCTTTCTGTGATTGCAATTACAATTCAATTCTGTAATTCATCTTTTTCGAATTTGTGTATATTCCGAAGTTTATATCTTTGCGGTGGGTTACGTGTTCGAAGGCTTCTTCGTAGGGGTGTGGTTATATTATGTCGGCTACATCGATCGTGAGCAGCAGTATTGTCTCTCTGAGGTGAAGTATTGGATCTTGAGGAATTTAAATTTGGGGGTGGTGGAGATTGCATGCCCCGGACAATAGGTTCCTCGTATTCTACACTTAGAATATGTCTGTGACTCGATCACCGGCTTTTCGTATCTGGTCAATATGTCGGTTCCAAATTTGTCCGTCATCTAGCTTAACATTGTAATGTAAACGTCCTTTTCTTTCACAAACATCTCCAAATTGCCATTTTGCCTTTTCCGCGAAATCTCTGACAGCAACTCTTTCTCCCTCGCGAAAATTCCTACATGGAATTCCGGAGTTATACCTTGAGGAGAGGCTCCCAAAACAGGGTGAGGCGTGATACGATAATGAATTAGTATTTGCTGAAGTTTCAGGGACAATTCTGACTTTTCTCTACTCATACAACGTAATTTATTTTTCAGTGTTTGTACATATCTTTATGCTTGGCATTTGTGGCTGGGTGATAGGGGGCTGTTCTCTTGTGTATTATACCGAATTTTAAGAATATTTGAAAACTTGGGTTAGTAAATTGGGCTCCATTGTCGGTACATAATACTTGGGGTAATTCGAAAGTTGCAAATACACTTCGTAATATTTTTATAGTGTTATCCGTATTAATTTTGCTTAAAATGTGAATTTCTGGCCACTTTGAGAAACTGTCAATTAAAAGAAGAAAATAGACCCCCATGAACGGTCCAGCGAAATCGCCGTGAATCCGCTCAAAAGGTTTTGTAGGCGGTTCCCAATGATGAGGTTTTACTTTAGCCGGGTTCCCTTTTATTTGACTCCAAGTTAAGCAATTTTGCACTAAGTCACTTATGTCTTTATCTAATTTTTGGCCACCAACAAAAACTCCTGGCAAGCGCTTTCATTCTAGTGATTCCGAAATGTGGTGAATGAAGATCAGCCAGTATCATATGTCTGAGAGCTCTTGGTATGACTACTCTCATACCCCGCATGATGCAACCACTTTGTAGTGCAAACTCAGTTTGATCTATATCAAACCTATCGAAAGGTATAACTATTTTGCCCGTACGCAACCCATTTAGTAGCGATTTCAATTCTGCATCATTATTCGTAGCTTCAGCAATTTCTTTATTTGTAATTGGCATCACATCAATTTGGTTTAATTAAAAAATATCAGACACTACAAGTGTGCATTCGTCCTTTCAAGCGATAGATAAACGGGAAAGTGGATCCGCGTTGCCGTGCAGCTCTGATTTTCTGTAACCGAGATTGAAACCCCTGAAGAAAAATTGCATAGTGCTGCATGCGAGCAGCGGACATGTGTGGTAGGTTCTTAGAAGATGAAAATATTTGTTCCAAAGGCTTATGATGTGTAAGTAATGAAAAAGGACGCCCATATAAGAATTGATAAAACTTTTTTACACCGTATACAATTCCATACGCTTCTTTGTCAATCAGTGACCACCTCCGTTGTGATTCTGATAAAGCAAACTGGATAGGTTTCTCAGAGCCATCAGGCAATTTGTGTGACAGAACCACCCCAACCCCAACTGGGGAGGCGTCAGTAGCCAGTACCAGAGGTAAGTGCGTAGAGTAATGTATTAAGAAAGTGTCCGAACATATTTCTGACTTTAGTCGCTCAAGTGCTTTCTTGCAGGCTTGGTTCCAGTGCCAGCTCGAATTTTTCCTAAGAAGCGCATGTAAAGGCTCCAGAGTATCACTTAATTTGGAAAGAAACGTGCGTAATAATTAATCAGTCCTAAAAATGACCTTAATTCCGATATATTTGAAGGTTGAGGTACACGTTGAATTGCTTCGGTTTTACTGTAACTTTTATGTATGCCGTTTTTATCGATTTTAAAACCGCCATATTCAACACTTTCTTCAAAAAGTTCAGTTTTCTCAGCATTCAAACCCAAATTCACTTAATTTATTTAATACCAAATGCACCTTGCTAGGTGTATTTCGTCGTTTTTCCCGTTATATAAACATCGTCGGTAAAAATTCCTACCCCATCAATACCAGATATTATACTTTCTATCTTACGCTGCCACTTTGCGGGTGCGCAGCTTAAACCGTATAGTAGCCGCGTACATTTATAAAGGCCCTTGTGAATCGATAATATTAATTTTGGTTGATCCGCATTCCTAACTTTCCATTGTAAATAAGCCCTACGTAAATCAATTTTAGAGAATTTTTCTCCACCGCTTAATTTATTAAAAAGTTCATTAATAGTAGGAAGAGGGTGTTCATCAACTCGTAAATGTCGGTTTAGTGTGACTTTGAAATCGCCGCATAATCTAATTTTGCCATTGGCTGTAACTATAGGAACAACTGGTGTTGCCCATTCACTGTGATCTACTTCTATTAAGATAGCCTTTTTCTCCAAATCATCAATTTCGCGTTCAATTCTTTCTTGCAAAGCGAAAGGTATTGGCCGCGATCTTATAAATACAGATGCAGCTCCCGATTTCAGCTCGATTGCTGCTGCTTCACCTTTAATTTTACCTACAACGTCACCGAAAACTTCAGAAAATTCATTTAGTAACGCGTATTATTCTTTTGGGCAATTTGCGGGCAATTTCGGTTTTTTGTTTGGAAATGTTTGTAAGAAATATTTGTGTACCGAGTAATTGTTTACGTTTTTGTGATGCTGTAATATATGAACGTCAGTCGCATTTAAGAAAATCTCTGAAAATGGAAGTCCATTGAACACCAGTAACCAGTCTCGACCAAAAAGTGCATGCTTGTTAATATCCACTATATACAGTGGTAACTTTTTTCATCTGAACATCTATCCAAGGTAACAGCAACCTCCACGTACCCTAAAACATTAAGAATTGTATTACTGTAGGTACTAAGAGAAATTTTAGAAGGTATTAGTTTTGATTTAACATAACCCAATTTCTCTTGAAATTCACTAGCACTCATAACAGGTACTGCTGACCCACTATCTAATTCCATGCGCACAGGTATATTGTTTTTCTTTACAGGTACCCACATCTTGTCACCAATTTTTCCGGTTGCTTTTAATGAATTGACGTAAACAACTTCCCTGCTGCCTTTTTCACGGATATTACTATTAACTTGCCCATATTGAATTGTATGTACATTCACAGAACGATTTGAAAGACATCTTTTTTTGAGGCATACCTTTTCTAAATGGCCTTTCTTTTTACAAAAGTTGCATATGCTATTGATAAACCTACACGAATTTGCTAAATGAGCGTCACCGCATCGATAGCATTTAATTTTACTTGAAATTTTACATATTTATACATAGAATTCACATGATGATTTCTTGAATTACTGTTGCCACTCTGATGATTGCACTCGACTGTATTTATATTCCGCAGTGCTCCATTTAACTGTGTACAGTTTTGCTGAGTCAACTCCAAGCTAATTGCAATTTCGATCGCCCTTTCCAATGTAAAAGATTTTGTCTCGAGCAGTCGGTCCTTAATACGGTTATCTCGTATACCACAAACAAGCTGGTTTCTAAATGCAGTAGTAAAGTATGCACCGAAATTGCAGTAGATGGCCATTTTTCGTAGTGTTGCTAGGTAGTCCCTTATTGATTCTCCTTCTAGCTGCTCTCTATGATGAAATTTATAATATTCCGCAACTTCGAGTGGTTCTGGATTGAAATGTTCCTTCAATACCGCCACCAATTCCTTAAAAGTCTTATCCTCCGGGATTTCCGATGATATGCCATCGCATAGCAGGTCGAAAGTAGTCGGTCCAACATAATGGTGTAAGTAATTCTTCTTGGTTTTATCTTCCGTAATTTCGCAAATCGTAAATGCACCCTCTAGACGCTGTAGCTATCTTGAGAATTTGCTCTTGGTCTCGTCGAAAAATTCAATCGCGAAATTTGTTGGTACAGCTGTATTTTTGCTTGTCTCACGCATTTGTCGGCCGTAACATTTTTCCTTGTAATAAATTCGAAAAAAAAAAAATTTGTGATCACGTAACGATCCAAATATTTTTGTCCGCACGTGATGTAATGTAGGATAGTAGACATATCCGGTACCACACAACCAGCCGTAAGTAATTATTCTGCCAAACAAAAGTGATTTCAGAATGTCTCAGCCATCCAGCAATTATTTCACATCAATCAAAATCCCATCCTCGTCGCCAGTTGTTGTGAATATTGTAGATGGTTTGCAAAATGGTAGAAAATGAAAACTCCGGATGTAAAATGAATATAAAATACTTGTTTATTAGCTCTACAAAAATGGTGTGGCTCGGTTGACAGATCGTATACAAGAGAGAGCGAGTGTCCCTTTTCTTGAGCCAGCTGGTAAAAGATTACAGCGGATTACAAATACTTTACAGTGGTCCTTGCTACCAGCTATCGCAAACCAAAAAAAGTTAAAGTCATGATTCCATTGTAACACTGGGAATGAGAAAAATAATAAGGAATTTTGTTTTCCTATTAAAAAAAATCGAAGATAAATTAATCGATGACGAAATAAAATCGCACGAAAATAATGACTAAACACATCGGCTAATCGGCAATAAAAAATCGATGTAGTTAGTCACTCGACTATATTTTCCCGTCACTCCTTCAGAAGTAATGCCTTGAGAAGTGAAATTCGGAAAGCAACTGGAAAAGATGAAAAAGAAATTGCGAATGAAATGGTTGATATTTTTGTAAATGAAGTTCAACTAGAAAACATATTTTCTGCACCGAAAGTTGGACTGGGCTGGAATGTGACAACACAGTTAAGAATAATGGACACAATACATGTTATTCGATTTTTAAAATGCAACTTCAGCAAAATGATGCCATAATGTCAATGGCAGTATTGAAATTTTCTACAACTGCTGATAGTCGATACTATTTAGCCGTAGGTATACCCAAAGAATTGTAATAGAATCCAAGGATCGAACTTCTATGGTGGAGATAATCATACTAATGCGACCTCTCTGATCGCTGGGTCGAAAAGTTCGATTTTTCTCCATTCTCAATACATTTTAGAAATTCATTGCAATTATTTTCAATGAATTTCAGTCTGCTGTATACGAGAAAAAATCCACCTATAAGTTTAATTGTAGAGCAATTAATATCTACAGAATTGATCCCGCATATTAAAATCTCGAATTTTTATATCGTTCAGAAACTGATGATGTTTCTGATGCTTTTTCTCAATTTCAAGGTGGATTACTTGCCGGTGGTGGTCATACACTAAGTGTACAAAATTATCCTGCGAAGAAAAAAATTATTCAGGAAATTTGAGAACAAACACATTCCTCCTCAAATTGTAAACTTACAAAATATTGGCCATCACATTTATGTTTCAAGAGAGCTTCATTATAATTTTCGCTGACGACACTCATCCCTGATGGACTACCGCTACTTAATTATGATACCATTGCAACAGCTGATAATTTGGAAATGTATCTTTATCAAACTTACCACCTTGTGTCTCTGATGCTGTAGATGAGGACCCCACTTGAACCAAGTCATTATTGGACAGTAGTCTTCTTGGCGGAGCGTCGCAAAATGTTAAAAATATTTGTACATTTGTGAAATTTTAATGTCTCTACAAAGGCTTCATTTATGCCAAGTACTTAGCATAGGATGCATTAGTTACAACAGAGTTTTCCGGTACAGGTTTCAATGAAGTTCTTGCAAGTTACGAAAAGCTTTAAGAGTTATGACACGGTTTTCCGGTAACGGTTTCAATGAATTTTGTTACCAGTTATGACACGGTTTTCCGGTAACGGCTTCAATGAGTATTGTTACTAGTTACGACAGGGCTTTCCGGAAACGCTAGCGTAAGTGTTATATGTGGCTCAAATAAGAGTATGGTGTGAGCCTGGAAGCGTACCAGACGCTATATCCAGCGAAAATAGTTATAATGGAGTTGTGCTGCTTTCTCCAGGTGAAGATGTGGACACTGAGCAACTCGAGGCGACTTGAAGGCAGGATGGTTGAATGTAAGTAGTAGGCCTTTTCCACTTGGGCTTGGTCTGAAGGGAAGCAACACAAACTCGAAAGTGGATTTGCTTTAGAAATTGACAGCGAAATTTTTGTTTCTTAGGGAGGTTGTCATTGGTCTTTTTGTTTTTATTAAGCTGGTTAATTGTGTGATACGAAATGCAATTAAACAATATGTTATAAAAGTTAGTAAAAATTTTGGAATTCAGATAACGGGAGAGTGATTCGTTCGTTAGCGATTAAATATACTTTCTTGCATGTAATTTCCCAAATATTCGCACAATTTTGAGGGATCGAGGCTGGAGCAAGCTAAAATTTCATAGCTGGTAGGAGAGAATTGCATCATAAAATATTTGTAAAGTATTAATTTTAATTGCCTCTATTCCAATTAGGAAAACTTCCATGTCAACTTCATGGCTTTTTGGTGTTTATCATTATAAGAAAATTTAAAAATTATATTGAGGTGAAGACACACGAAAGCACAATCTTTAAAAGACTTTTAAAATCTATTGTCAATTCATATGACTATGACATATAATATTATGCCACCATTTTTGAAAAATCATGTGCCTTTCGTAGCTCGTTTAAAAAGAAATTGTCTCCAAATTTATGTAAGACTTTAATTTATTTTCAACATTTTCCTGGTCCATGCACAGTTCATTATTGATTGATATGTCTTCATAAAGTTATGTTATGAAATATCATCACAACTAACGTGTTAGAAAATTTGAACAGACTTTTATGTTGTTATATTGTGAAAAAAAAACTCCATATGAGTCACTTCCGCTACCCTTATCCGTTGGTTAAACTCAGTCATCCAGTAAAAATAATCTCGGCCCATTATTGATCCCTTATGCAATTGAAATTGTTTGCTTGTGTCAAATTTCCCTGCCAGGGGATATCAATTCTTCCTTAAAGGCAAATCCAAGCCTAAGTGCTGTATATTAAAGAGCTTTAAAGAGTACCAAAATATATTCAATATTATATGTATGTATGTGCATGTATATAAATAATAGAAGGAATCACTTTCCCAGATAAATTGTAAGAAAGTTGAACATAGATGGTTTATTTTATGTATTTAAGTATATACCATTTCGTAGAAAGTGAAATGCATGGGGTTATTTAGAGTTCTCCCTTTCTCTTATTTATTTTTCATTTGCATTAATAAATAATTCCTTGGAGGGAAACAAAATTCATTTGTAGCCTTACGTTCTTAATATCTTTTTGGAGACTTTGACCTTTTAGCCAGTGTTGTTACATTATAATAGTAACATTTTTTTACGTAGGTATATATGCTCTTTTATTTATTGGCTCATTTAGACATTCCTTAAAAATAATAGACGAAAGGCTATACAAGAGGCAAATTACAGAGAAGACACTAGCTAACCTAAATAATCACAAACACAACGGAGTCAAAAGGGATAAATAAACTAGACACAAATAGGTAATACAACAAAATAAAAATAACGCTATGTTCTCAAAAGAGACTATAGACAACGTATATCAATTTTGAGAAATTCCTAAAAGATAAAAAGCAAAACAAAAATCTATTCATCCCAATTTCGACAATAGGGTAAGTGGCAGTTCTAAGACGTGCCCAGCTTCCAAAACTGATCTAATAAAAAATATTTCCTAAATGATCAAAATGTCAACATATAAATTTTATAATTTGTACCGAGAACGAAATCGAATTTAAAATTAATAATCGAACGGACGAGAAAATTCACCCGATACCGTTATAGAGTCCCGCGAGAGAAGCCTGTACTATCTTACACCTCTCCAAACTGCCCTCATCATTTTTACAGCTCAAAGTCTCTAACGGATTGTTTGCCCTTCCCACAGCACGTGAAACGTTTCCAAAGCGAGGAGAATCCACGTGGATTAATGCTGCAAATTCTGCTATCACCAGGGAAAGTCTAGAGCTTCTTCCTGCACCGACGATATATGTGCAGTTGAATGTATCTGCATTCATTGACAGATATTCAAGACGTAAACGTCTCTTCAATCTGTCAACGAAATACCTTTTAAGTGCCTGTGCGTGGTATTGTGGGTCAGTGTTCTGCTTTCCATCTTCGACTCTCATGTAGTACAAGTGAATTGTAGATTTGGCCAGTGTCAACAGCTAATCACCCGACTACAAACCTGTGGTCCCCATAGAAACGATGTCCTAGTAATGCCGAAACTCGGGCGGATTAACGGACAGATATCTCCCACGAGTTCAGAAGTTCCTTATAGTTTTACGAGAGCTCCTGCCAAGTATGGATTAATCTCACGGCATTCTTCATGCTCGGATTGTTACCGACAATCAACGTGTGCGTAGCAACGAGCTGCTAATAGAGCATGAGATCACATCAACTTACTAGTAGAAGCGAGACCTATCCAATCTCTGTCGATCTAGGGGCACGGCACCCTTCACCGCAGCCACCTCGATGCTCACATAAAGGAGCCATCCCAAGTTGAGGTGGATAAATCTTTGTTATCCAGGGCTCCTCTAACCCCGTGGTACCAAGTTGTCCAATGTCGGGTCGCCCATTTGGTATAGCTTTCGTAAAGCATGACCAACGGACCATGAATATTCCCAGTGTATATTATCATGAGAGATATCCTTTTTCTAACGGAACTGGTCACACCGTTCGGGCTTAGATCTTATTAGCAACGTCCAAAAGAATTGTACTTGGCCTATACAGGTAATACAACCCTTATGGGCGCTGTCAGAGCGGACCACGTGAAAGTTAAAATATGCTCGTATTCAGTCTGGATAGGCTTCGAGATTCACCATTTGGATCTTGTAGCTGGCCATGCATATTAACCATATAAGCACTACTAGCATACATAGCTGATTTCCGTTATTCATCAACTAAGACTTCCTTTCGTCCCCTGCCCAAGAGGCTATGTCTGTCTTTCTCCTCTCTCTCACGCACTACTATGACTGAGATTTTATTATTCTGTAAATTCTCTGCATAATGACTTCCTGCCCTACTGCAGTAGCCACAGAGCCAAAAATCTAACTTTTTATTTCACTAAGGTATAGTTATCTCGCCTTTAGAAGTAGCAATTCGAGCATATGTTATCTTTTACCCATACTTCCTTACTATACGTACTCTCGTGGAAGATGCCAAAGAAAGTGATCTACAGCACAACTTAAACAACGGAAACAACAAACCAACAAATTTCTCCCCCCCCCCCCCTCGCTGCCGCGAGTTCAGAAAGCTGCCATGGTTTTACGTGACCACTTGCCATTATGGCTTAATCTCACCACACTCTCAATGTACGGATTGAAGACAAGCGACAATAAATGCCCTTGAGAGACAGAATATAATTTATATTCTGTCCCAGCAAGTACCAGTTTATGTCAGTGCATGCTTGACATTGGACTTACTGGTCGAAGCGAGACCAACCTAAAATCTCTTCCGATCTGTGGGTCACGGGACCCGGTTGATTTAGCGCAAATCCACGCCGAGTGCCAATCCTCTAAGCATACATTAATAAGCAACAATCCTTCAAATTCACGGACACAGTATGCAATTTTGTCAAAAGAACAGACTACTCTGTTTAGAGAAGAATGTTCGCCTAAGTCATGCAGACTCAGACAATCTCTCTCTGCCCGCGTATGGGCTACCACAACCACTACGATGCTCCCACAAGGGGGCTATCCCAAGTTGGGGCGAATATTACTACTAAATGCAGCTCTATTCGGGGCTCCTCAACCCCGTAGTACCAAGTTAGCAATGGCGGCTACCGAAATGGTATGGTTTCGTATAGCATGATCGTTTGATCATGAGTACACCCAGTGAATCTTACACGTTACTGGTAGCTCCATTCGGGCTTAATCATATTAGCACTTATAAAGTGACAGCAGTGGACCAGGAGAAGGTTATAATGCGCCCTTTAGGCTGGGAGAGGCTTGAGCCTAACACCAGTAGTCTTATAGCATACCAAGGTACAAATACCAAGCTGCATACTAGGTCATGTACGAGCTAGGCTTCACTACGGATACGCACAATCATCAGTAGTCAGATATATTAACGTCCTCAGCTTTTCACATCCAGTTATTCTCGCCTGGCACCTCTGCGCTTCACTAACCCTTTGCACCTCGCCATGGCGCAAACCATTCCGAAGCTTAAGTTTTTCATGGCAATGTACCGCACCTTACGTATACTGTCAAAACGATAAGTCGTATACGGTTTTAATGTACGAAAATGTTCTTCAAAGTATGAAATCCTATAAAATTGGTTATACAAATTTTTTTCTGTTCGACGTACCGTTCTAGAAATATATTCGAAAATCACTTCTAAAGTCGTAATTTTACAGATGGGAGACCCTACGAAATTTCACACGGACATTCATCTAAGATATCATTACAATTTATATTAGACCAAATCTAGCTTTTTTACTTGTTGTTTGTTGGTTTTACAGTCTTTCCGCTATACTCTGTGATACGGTGAAATATCCTCATTATTTTTTCTTCTACTAGTATTATTTCATTGCTCCATCTTTATTTCTTCAATCCTCGTTTTTATTCCACTTTCTTCTGCTTGCTTCTCGCGTGTTACTTTCCGGTCACATTTTTAACTATTTAATTTTTTTAATAATTTTGTCTCCTTTTACTTTAGAATATATCACCATTTGAAGACAATACTCTTGCACTGCTCTTTTTGGCCACCACCTCCCGTGGAACAGAGAATAAAAGGTATTCTCGTTACGACCTACGTTAAACCATTTTGTCTGGAGGGAAAATTGTGTTGACGTCACTTTGTGTCTAATATGTACTCAATGCATATAATAAGTCATTCTCTGATATCTTAATAAATTTGACAATAAATTACTGGAGTTGTGTACAAAATTAAAGTTTGAATATTTTAGATGTTTTTTTATAAAGTTTTTACCATAATACATTTCAATAATATAAAAAGATGTACTTTCAAGTTCAAGTGAAAATGTAAAAAGAAACAAAAATATTTTTTTTACGCCATAATTGTATTAACGTAATAATGATTTTTTAGCAGTAAAATATTTAAATAATTTTTGTTTTTTTTTCGTTTAACTGCATTTAAATTAACTTTTATGAATAATATAAAATTCAGTACCTACGAATAATCACAACGTACTTACCTATGGGAGATAATTTCACTTACCAGGATGTCAACTTTCATGAACTCGTCATCCTACGGTATTTGGATATGTATAGGTATGTAAACCCACTTTTAATTCAAATTCACAGGTATGAAAATGTTTTAAAATATACATTTTATACTGGATACTTATTTTAACATAAACATCTTAGGTTCTGTGTTACAGATATTGTTAGAAAGGATTATGAGAACGAGCTAAGAAGGTATATTCGTCGTTCTCATAATGGATATATTAGAGCGAAATGTATTTTTATTGTTTATCTACAATTTAAAATTTCTTCTTTTTTTTTCTACCAGAAATCAAGAACCCTGCAATTAATACTGGAACATAAAACTGAGTGAAGCAAAACAAAATTTATAGGATTTTGAATTTATTTTTGTAATTTGTTGGGTTTTGAAGTAATTTATTGATTTTAAATTAATATTTTTTTTTTGATCTTCCGGGGGAGACTCTTAGGTAACAAAATGGAATATGTTCTAAAAAGATACTTTTTGGACACATACGATCGGCTCCAAATCGGTAAATTTCATTCAATTTCGGTAAAAATATTCCACTGGGTATGAAGAGAATATGTTTTAACATTCATTTTGGAAAATCGAATTTTCGATCCTGCCTCGGTACAGCAGCGTTCGGGTTTGTGTACCTTCGGACATAAGAATGATAGGTTTTCAATACCTTATTTTATCTCCGATTATCACACAATCAATTATGACCAACGCGACGTCCGAAGATTTCGCTTAGCATGGCGGACATGAGTGTTATAAAAAGCATATGGAAGCATATGTATTTTGATATTGTACTGCCCGTAGTCAGAGCGTACATGCAATAAATGAAAGGTGTAGTGAAATTTATGCCACTGGTATAAATCTAGGGGTTTTTATCTGTTTATTCACTGCACTAAATGTTTCAAGTTCAATAAATACTAAAACTTGAGAACTGCAAGATATATATATATATATATATTGTAATATAAAAAGCTGAAACCAATGTTTATTAAATGATTAATATATAAATTTGATTTACACAGCTGTAGCAATTGACTTGTACTCACCTGATCGATATATAGCAGCTGATTCACTTGACCTTTTATTTGACTGAGGTGTGGGATGAGGATATTCTTTATTGCAGTCGATACCCGCAATAAAGTGGTTTTATTAGTAATTGTCTTATTACAGTCGATACCCGCTATTAAGACTCTTTATTACAGTCGGGACACGCAATAAAGTGTGTTATGTTAGTAATTTATTCTTATTGCAGTCGATACCCACAATAAAAAGCTTTAGTTGAATTGCTTTCCAAAATAAATCTTTAATCCAGTCGGTACCCAGACTAAATTCTTTATTCTAGTAGTCAATTAAATAAAGCAGTTATATGTTAATAAAATGTAAAACACTGGGAGAAACTACTGGGAAAATAACACTAGGAAAAATAAATCGCCAAGTTAATCACTTCACTGCCAAATATAAAAAGAGAGCGAATCAAGTCAAACTGCTGTTTATATAGCCCTTGCTTGCAAACGACACCAATGATGGAGAGGAGCATGATCACAAGAATTGGCCGTGATTCTGTAATTTTACGGTACTAGAGATAAAATATGCTTAGCAACGAACAAAAATGCATAGTAACAAGAAATTTAAAGCAACCCATGCTGCTGTGTTAAATTGAATTCTGTATATTTGCAAAAAAATGTTATCTCTATCACGTAGACAAGAAGTTGCCGTTCGATAGTACTTATAATGATGATAGAGTTGCAAATTGATCTGCTTGATCTGATTGTATTTGTGCCATGCATTGTATGCTATATGACAACACATGCTTTGGTTAGATGCTGTACCTGTTTTGGGAAAATTTGTAATTAGATTGAATTTGTTTTGTTTTTAGAACTCAATTTTAGCATGGTATTTTTGCATATGTTCTTTTTCAGCAATTGTTTTTTAGCACGAATCTAATTGCTTCAATCATATGATAAGAATTTTTAATTTGATCTGCTCAATGAGGCTATATTGTTGTATTGTATTTGTGCAATGTGTTATGTAGATGACAAATACAAGGCTTTGTTAGGTGTTGTACCTGTCTTTTGATTACGAGCAATCAAATTAGATTTAATTTTCCTAAAAATTTGATGCCTTGTTTTCAGGATGTCTTCCTTTTAAAGTAATCGGTAAAACCAAAATATATTCGAACCGATTTGGTTCGAACAGATATCAATCCGTGTAGTCAGAAAAGATGCTCTCATATCCTGTGAAGCATATCGAGAAGTTGGTTAGAACTTGTTCTAAGTTATCCGGGCTGTCGATCATATGCTGAACAGGACTTTATGCCTAAATTGTTGTGCCTTAGCGTCCCTGCAGCATCCCTGTTTCTTAATCGATCTCTCTTTTCCTAAAAATGGTTTTCTGTCCTTCCCGTAACAGTAGCTTCTTTGAGAGGGATGTGGCTACTGCTACTGTGCTAAACCAACCCTTTTACATAATCCTGTACAATCATGCAGATGCCTCCACGTTTTTGCGTTCATTTTAGAAAACATAATCTCGACAATAGGTGAATTTGATTTGAAGTCGGTGTTTGATTTCGGAACAATATGTGAAATGAATCGTAAAATCAGTACTAAACTGATCGTTCTGTTGATTTGAAGAACTCATCATATCACTCGTTGATATCCTCATTAATAAGCTTATCGTAACATTAATTATATACCCATCGATGTACTCATCTATTATTTAGAAATGGATAAAATAGAAGTATGCAGTATCTCGTGCGCATTATCTGTGAACAAGTAAATAAATTAGTTTTTCTCCCTCATATCTGACTAGAGCTCATTGATGAACTCATCATGATTTTTCTGCCAGGGTAGGAAATCAAGCACGTTTTATGTTCAGATATTTATATTGCATAAACCACGCTTCTAGTGATGGTAATTCTTATGTCTATCTATAGGTAAAAATGTTTACTATCAGGAAAGTGAAAGCAACTGTGATCGGAGTATTTCAACAAAATTACAAATTTTAAGTGAGCTTTCTAAACTCTACCCAATTTGCTGTAAAGTATGTATGTGTAAAGCTTTCGCTGAAAATAATAACAAAGATTCTCTCTTTCTCTTTTCGCTTCTAATAAACTTTTCAAAATTAGATAATGAAAAATTGATATCAGAAAGCATTATCATGAAGTATAAAAAACAAATGAAGTGTAATTGAATGAAATCGAATTATTATATATATGTATTACATTCATGCCAAATTATTATGTATTTGAATGTATCATTCATCAGAAAACAATATTCATTATCTGCAGAGGAAAGACTTAAAGCTTTCATTAAAAAACTATTGTAATCGAAGAATTTTTGAAATTGTTAATTTTGCAGTTCTAAATTAAATTATTAAATACAAGATAAGCAAGCAACTACTTCGGCAGTTTTTAAAATCAGGACCTTTCGCTTTCCAGGCAACTCTCTTATCACTGAGATAACGAGATAGATGCCTTTCCTCTTGTATTTCTTAATTTTATTTATTTTTTATTTAAAAATTTTATTTAGAATCGCAAAAATCCAAATTTCAAAAATACTTCCATAGCATTTATGTATGACCAATTCTAAAAAAAATTTAGTTCTAGTTCCGTATGAGGCAAGATATTTATAAATAAATTGCAAAAAAAATAGTTTTTCGCTTTGAGTGAAAACTGTACTCTAACTCCAAATTGAATTGGGTAGACTTTAGGAAAGCGCAGAAAAAATTGTAACTTTGTTGAGATACCCATATTTACCTTTACTTTCCTAAATGTAAACATTTTTACCTATAAATGGTCGCTAGAGATACTGTCACCAGAAGCGAGGTTTATTCGGTATAAAGTTTTAAGTATGAAACGTGCTTGATTCTCTGTAAGAGGTAATGCTAAAAAGCACTCATACCACACGTTTTTCATACATATGTAAGCAAAGAAAAGTCTTAACGCCATGGCCTGTACTATAGAGGAAGTGATCGCTGTCAATAAATAGAATTCAGAGCATGTGGTTCTTCAAACGAGTTAACTCTTTCAGGTGAAAATTACTGATATAGATATATCCATGGCAGAAGATAAATAATTTTGCGAAAATCATTCAGTCAATTTAATTCAGTCATGAAGTGTCAGTAGTGGCGTGACAGAAGTCACTAAAAGACCACAGCAAATTTTAAAATGTGCTGCTAATTTCATTATAAAGTGAACCTAAGCTTCCAAATGATTACTTAATGTCAGGGATCGGGGAAATTTTTTACCTATTTACTCAAAATAAGATTTATTTACGCCGACGTTACCCTCTTGATTTGAAAGGGAGGAAATCATAGATTGCTTAAATTCGAAAGGTTAATTGAATTTATTTACACGGAGAATATAATTATAAATATGAAAGGTATAAAATAAATGTGATAACATAAATTAAAATCGTTTTTATGAAGGAAAACTATATTCTTCAAAACTTCTTCACTTAACCCCATAAGTTTCGAAGGAAATAAAGCATATTTTTGTAATTTTTTTATCTAATAGCACATTATGTATGTCTGGAATATTTTCCTAAAGTTTTACTTCAATCGGAGTAAAAGTCTAGGAGAGAAACAGGTTTTGGAAATTATCCTCATTAGACTAGACCGGCTGAGAGCGACGCAATTATATTGAGGCAGCTGCTTAGATATTGCTTGTCTGTCTCTCTCGCTCACTTCTCTCACTTTCAAAGGGGCACCAATTTTAAATATTTTATTTTAATATGCCCTGGACATTACATCTGCAGCAGGATCTTATCTTTATGTAGTTGGAATCGACGATTCTATGTAAGTTGAAAAAAATTCTTTCTTTTTATTCCTACTTTAAACTTTAATTGGTGGACACGATATCTGAAAAACTAATGCACTGATCCTATTAAAATTTTGCACACTTACTCAAATTAGGACTGACTAGTAACTGGACGAAGGTTTTTCTTTTTTTTCGATTACAACTAATTTTACAAGACTATACGTAGTGTAAATTATACCAAAAATTGTACTTTTTTCATACAACTCTCAAAAATAAAAATAATTTTTTTTTTAAATCTTTTGTTCAGTCACGGGCTATACTTAGCTGCTAACAGAAAACAATTGGTTTTTTAATATGAGGTAAGGCTATCATGAGTTATCCTGAGGACACTTTTTTTTTGGGGTCTTCGAAAACTAGGTCCCACCGGCTGAATTTTCGAAATTGTTCTTTATTCGAGTGCTTGGGATTCGCGTAGCGAGGTGGACTTCTGGTTAGACTCAAGATCTGAAAATAGGCGTTAATGGTGACTTAAGCTTACCACTGGTGGGGGCTTAAATGCTGGATACTAACGTAAAGTAAAAGGCAGGCTACTTTACTTGGGAAGTACTTTACTAAAACTTAAAAGCAACTTATATTACTACTGCTTTTATAATACTCAAAAATTACTAACTAAGCAACTTAGTGTAATGAACTTGAGGTGCTATGTAGTAAGCAATATTTGTTTCGAGTTCAATAATTGTTGGGGGCAATTGCTTACTTTGAGCAATTTGCCTAGTAAGCAAGAGGTCAATAATTATTTCGAGCAATTATTGCTTATTTGTTTTTTGATACGCATGTTTTTGACCTCTTGAAATCTCGTATATCTACAGCTATTTCTATTATTTTATGTTCAAGTTTGAACTTGAATGAAAATTTATAAAATATTTATTATATATCTCATTATATGCTTAAAAATTTGAATAAAATAATTTAGTTATTATATTAAAATAGAAAAAAAGAAAAAAAAATGCTTTTTTTTAGCCTTCGAAGCCCATGTAGAGGAATGATGTTGTTT